>JANHGN010016082.1:0-22708 GCA_024605025.1 Megaceryle maxima
GGTTTTTTTTTTTTTTTTTTTTTTTTTGTTATTCCCCCCCCTTCCCTTCTCTTTTTAGAGATTGGTGATAAGGAATTCTAACTACTTAATGAGCTGGGAGAGGCCTCTCTCCATTGGAGTGGAGGACTCCAGGTGGCACTTTGACAGATTGGACAGGTAAGGCAGGAGAGCCCCACCTCCTCCTCCTTGCCTATAGTTAGGTATATAAGGGAAACTTCAATTATGCAGAGAGGCGCACTCCGAGTCCTGTTATCTTCCAAGTAGCATCACATATTTTTAGGGTCTTCTAGGGGGTGGGAGGTGTTTGTCAAAATCCTGGAGCCAGAAGAAAGAACAGCAGCATTGATCAATTTGACTGCTAACATGTTGTACCTGGAAAACAATGCCCAGTCCCAGTATAGCGAGGTAAGGATTCTAGGTTTGAGCTATAATATCTTATATATATATATTTATTTTTAGTGAATGTGTGCGATTTCTTCCCCCTGTAGTCCTGAAGCTAGGTGTGGACTATACACTTTTTAAAAACTTTTGCGCTTTACAATGGGAAGTGGAGTTTGCTGGGCTAAAATTTAAATGAGTGAACTTTGAGTCTTCACGTTTGGGACAGTGAATTTGTTTTGGGAACCTTCATCAGCCAAACATTTTCTTTCACTGGAGAAGCAAGGCACTTTGGGCAACACGTACAGAGTGCGTTCCCATGTCAGTCTGAACAGTATCTGTGTTGACTGCATTATAAGTCATTTACTAATCTTTTATTGCCAAAATTACTGTTCCTTGTTAAAAGTGAATAGCATCAAGAAAATAACCAAAAATGTATTAAAAACCCCTTCTTAGATTACCTTTTCAATTAAAATAATACGCAAACAGAGGTTCTCCGCTGCAAATGTTGTGTATTCACACCAATAGCTCTTTTACTTACTGTTGTTAATACCTTCCTTCATGACTTGCAGCAGCAAGGAATTTTATGCACAGTGTTTGTCTAAACATATTGTATGAGGATGAATGTGTACACAATAGATGCATTTTGCTTTCTACAGCCCTTTGCAGTGCATGGGTGCGAGTGAAATGCAAGCTTCAGATGCAGCTTTGATTTTTATTTTTTAATTATTCAATTACTTTCAAGCAACTGGGTCAATGCTTTGTAAGGTGGTAGTGGAGAGAATTGCTACACACTGTGCAAATCTTTGAGGAAGTTACCTGGAGTTGAGGGAGATCTAACGACAATATTGGTTTACATTCCAGTGGAGACAGCAGCTGTGTTGACACTCGTCAGAATGGCAATACAGCAAAAGCTCCTCTGCGTGTGTGTGTGTGTATTCCTGGTGAAAAAGCTTCAAGTGGAGGGCGCAGGGCACAAGACTCAAAGCAGACAGAAGCTCAGCCACTTGGAAAAGAAAACAAAATAGGAATTGCAAGGCCGAGAGAGCGGCTAGGAGATGTGATAGCTGGCGAGGAAAAGCCTGTTAAAAGTACACTTGGGGCTTGCACGCCTGGGATGGCAGGTTTGTGACTTGGGGAGAGTGAGGGGTAAACTGAAACCAGCAGGCTTTCCCCGTCCCCCCTTCTGCAGGGAGTGCAAACACCCAGCGTGAGCGTGGTTTGAGCTGCTGCTGCCGCGCAGAGGACCTGAATTGGTGACTTTTTCTTTTTTAAATTTTTTTTTTCCCTAGGTTAATTATAAACTCTTAAATGTAGAGAGAGCGCTTTTCAGAGTGTTTGCTTGGTGTTATTTGTCTGCTGCTATCTGATCAACTTTCGCTGAATAGCAGTGGTGGGGCTGTGGAGTCCCTATGGTTGACTTGCTGGGCTCATCTGTCAGAAGCGATGCACTCAGGAGTGTTCTTGCTCCGCTTAAATGCCACTCATCACTGTTGCTGTCAGGAGGGTTTTTTCAAAAGGCTTTAACTCTGGTTTTTATTTTTTTTAATATATATAGATTATTTTTTTTTTTACCCCCCTCAACCTCCCTTTCCTCTTCTTAGGTTTGAATGTAGTGCTCTGACTTTGTTCATCCAGCAAAGCTTTGTACACAAGGGAAGGAAAAACTCGATTAGCGTTGACTTGGCTCTTTTTCTGAGGAAGAGCAGTCCTTCTAATGACTTCTCTCAAAAGAGAGGGAAACTTGTTAATGCTCAATTATAATATGTTAGTGACCATGAACCTCACCCATCCTAAGCTTGAAAACAAGGTGCAGGCTTTGGTCTGGTTTCCTTAAAAAAGAAAGAATGATAATGAAATATAAAAGATCTCAGAGTGGAAATAGAAGTAGCAATTCATTGCAGCTGGTGCTTGCTGGAGTTTATATTTTAGAGATATTGCAGAATTGGGCAGAAGGTGGTTAGATCAACTCAAGAAAGCTTGATTTTAACAATAGGTGTGTTTGAAAAAAGACAGAAGAATTTATTCAAGGGGGAGGAAATCAAGTTGGGGTTTTTTTTATTTTTTTTACTTGAGAACAGGGAGTCCTCTCCCACCCGAAGACCATTTCTCAGGATGCTTTGCCCAGCTGCCCCAGGATGCTCACTACCTGCTTGCAGATGCTGAGCTCTGCCCTCCACACTCACCAGCGGTACGGCGCGTTCCACCCCACAGCCTGGGAACCGGCCCTTGCGCAAGCCCTGGCTGGGCTGTGTGGTCAGGGCAGTGAGCTCCCATCGTTGCTTAAGGCGCCTGTGCCCACGAACACAATGCTGAATGCCGTGGTGAGATGAGGAGTTCCTCCCAAATGGGCAAAATCTGGTTGAGAAAAGCTGAGAGAGGGAAGAATAGTGTTGAAGTGAATCACAGCCCTGAAAGGCCAGAGGTGGAACCTGCCCCAACCACTTTTCCAGCTTAATCTAACCCAGCACTTGATCTGGGTTGACTATAAGAACAATTACACTCTTTGTTGGCACAGCATTGGACTTGATGACCCTGGAGATCCATTCCTGTGTGTTTATGAGAAAGAGATGTGAAAAGGAGAGCGATGTTGGGGAGGTTGTAATGGGACAATGAGGTGCTGATGAACAGGAACCCTTTGGATCTTATTGCATCTTCCTACCTCATCTCCACATCTGGAATTTTTATCTGTTGTGCACAAGTGTTTGGTGGGGGGACCATGCACAAAATAGGGTGCGAAGAGGGTATCTGCAATTTTGTCCAATCTTGTCCAAGTTTCCTGGATGCCAGGAGGGGAGAATAAGAGTGATAGCGATTCCCCTGGGGGACTCTGGATTCTTCTTCTGTTCAGCCTAGATGATGATGCAGAGTTTGGAGTGTTTGCTAAAATCAAATTTAAGCATTGCCAAAAGACCAAACACATCTTGTTCAGACAGTGATAAGAAATATGTGCAGTGACTCTTGATTATATCCTTCAGCCTTTCCAAAGATCTTCCTGCTTTTTGTGGGAGACGGGCAAATAAAAGAATTTCTTTCCGTTAAGATTTTTATCATAGTTTGGGGGGGGTGTGGAACTAGTTTTGTACTTAAAACATCTTGTGCTCTGCTTTATGTTTTTTTGGCAGCATTCCTTCACACTGGAAATTAAGAACCTATATACAGATTGCTGCAAATATCTTTGAGGGTTAGTGTAGCCTGTGCAGAAGGCACTTCTGGTTTTATTTTTCTTTTCCCTCTTAGCTTTTCAAATAACAATTCAGATGTCTCTTTCAGCTGTAGAGCCCTGGATGTGTTTCCTCTTTGCAGGATCAGACATGTGGGTCTGGAAGGATGTCCTGAGGGAGCTGGACCTCCTCAGTGAGAGGAAGTTTCCTTGTACCTGTCTGGGACATCGATTTAGCAAACATTAGTTTAAGGAATCTGGGAATTGATCTGTAGCTCGTTTTGTGCAGTAAAAGCTTCATTGATGTGCAGTAAAATTGTGACTGGGGTTTATTGTCCTTGCTGTCAGTCTGGATTTGGCTGTGAACCACCAAAGATAAGAGCCATGGCCCCTCTGGTGCTGCTTGCCTTGGCTGGTTTTGCCACATGGCAGTGGTGGTCCCCCCAACTGCATTTGGCAAAGGCTCTTCCCTTTCTGTTGCCCTTTCTCTGTGACCCTTGGCCAGAACCAGAGAGAAGGAAGTCTCTAAGGGATGGTCACTGCCTGGTCACTGCCTAGGAGAACAGCCCACCTGCACCCTTCCTTCAGTCTGGAGATACCAGGGAGAAAGGCTTATCTGTGAAGTACCTTCTGCACCCTGCATCTTGTCCTAACCAAAGATGAAAGCATTTGAATAGATGCTATATGAAGCCCAGTGAGTTTCTTAAAGAAGGCTTTGGCTAAACCTGACCCTGTCTCCTTTTCCAAGCCTTGGATTCTGGTGGCTCCAAGTAGGCAAACAACTGATCTCTGGGAGGAAGCCTCTCCTTGAACTGTGCAGGGTTAAGGTATGAGCGTTGTGCCCTTCAGTGACCCCTGTTTATTGAAATGGTATCAACAGCCCACACATTTGGACACAGTTTCTTATTAGGAACAAGAAATAGGGAGATGAATTGGGGGTTGTGTTCCTTGACAACATCCAGTGGCAATTCCTGATACATTTCTTGTGTACCCATCCTGCTTTTTTGCTGTAATTGCACTTAAGGGACTAAAATTTTTGTCATGTGTCATCTTCAGTACAGGTTTATGAGGTGTGTGTCTTATCCGTGGGCTGTAAAGGTCATCTGCAAAGATGCAGAGGCCCTGGATAACCAGGTACCTTTTCCTCTGACAGGTTTCAAAACTGCTGTCTAGTTGCAAAAGATTAAGCTGAGATAGAAGAACCGCAGGTTAGAAACTTTTGTTTGGAGAGACTGTGTAGATGCTGCTGCCCTGTTTAGGTCTGCCAGTGAAGAGACTGAAATAGTCTAGAAAGATAGGCAGTGAGAAAACAGAGACTTGCCTCTTGTTGTGTGCTTCCATATCCCTCCCAGCTGAAATACGGAGACCACTCTTGGAGAAGTGCAGAGAAGGGCAAGAGTTGAGTGTGTTTCCAACAAGGGTCCAACCACTTATTGGAGCAAGTTTGCTGTGCCATGGGTGGTCTTCTGTTGCTTCATAATAGGGTATTAAAAAATGTTGTTAATACCAGTATTGATAGTAGAGGTAATATGACTCCCATGTTGAGCTGTGAATCAGGGATGTTACCTGAAGAAAACCTCTCCTTGCTTTGGATGGAGAGACTGGACCTCGGCAGTCTAAGGCTGTGGATGTAGCTCAGAAATAGTTGTAACCTATTGTAACCTGCATGTGGTTGGAAAGAATTAATGTCTCCTTTAATAGGAAAAAAAATGAAACCTGATAATGTTCTGTCTGCACAGCTTTACCTTCTCAGTGCTGTGGTGTGCGATGCTTTTGCAGAGATCGGGGTAGTTTGACTGTGTGTGAAATGCCATTACTGCTCAGTAGCACATGTGTTTTGCAGTTTGCATCACAATGCAATTCCACTAGACATCAGAATCAAAAGTAAATCTGCTTTACAGTTTTCTGTGCCCAAAATAAGGGTTAATAAGCAGTATGAAATTAGGGATGGGGATCTTCTCAGTTGCTGGCAAAGAGTTTCTTGCTGGATGAAGCAAGCTAAAACTAATAGTACATATTTTCTAGGTTGAAAAGGTTTGCACTGTGAGAGATGGATAAAAGCTGCCCCTGAAGTGCAGTGAGGACATTTTACATCTTGAACCAGTGGTTGCAACTGATAATCAGCTTTGGTTTGCTGTAAATTGGCCTCAGTTGAGACAGGATGAAATGATCAATATACTTTCTGTTCAGGATTATGCCTTGGGGAATACAAGAACTGCTGTTTTGACTGGTTAATGTTATCAGTCTGATGGTTTGAATCTTCCACAATGTCACCAACACCTGAATTCTCCAATTTCCTCCCACACAAGCCCAGTTATGTTATTGCCTATCTTCCTCAGGAACTGGTTTTCTTTCTTTTTACTATGCCACTTTTTAATAACCAAGTAATAATTCTAAGTCAAGTGAAATTGCTTTTTGTTTCTCCCTGTCCCTGAGCATAGAGAAACAACGGAAGAAAGCTTTTGTCCTCCCTGTGTGTTTCAGCTATCTTGTGGTGACCTTTTGGGCTGCATCTGTTGAGTTATGCCTAATGGAAAGGTTTATTTCCAATCGCAGCTCCATTTCCTGTGAGACAAGAGCCTCACTAGTTCTGTGAGGAAGATGCGGTGTCTGCAACAGGAAAGCTGTGGATGTGGGATGTAATAGGGTGTAAACCATGTGCTTTGCACTTTCTTTCCTCTGGAAGATGTTGGCCATAACTAATGGAGAAACTACTTATTTCATTATCGTGAAGGGCTGAATAAAAGTGGGTGTTGCCTGGCTCAAGGCAAATTTCAAATTCTATTTACAAAATGTTCCCACTGGAAAAAAAAAAATCTGGAAACGCTTCAGAAAGGAGCTTTTGCACCGGTGGATTTGCACTAGACACTGCTAAGCCCTGTTATTTTTCTGGCACTGCCTCCAACGCCTCTTGAGAATGTGCAAAGTAGGCAATAAAATGAATGCAACTCTCCTAAAGTGAGGTTGCATAAATCATCAGAAAGCAGAGGAGCTTCTCATATACCAAGAGTAACACTCCATCCTCTCCAGAAAAGAGAGTGCAAGCTCTTTGTGCCACTTGGCCTGGATTAGTGTCAAGTCACTTCTGGTGTCAAGTGGAATTAAGAGGAAAATAATTTCTCTCTGAGGGTGTTGAGATTCAACTTTTTTTTTTTTTTTTCCCCGTTTGCACACGTTCTCTAGATTATCTGCTGTCTCAATGCCATGTTTGCCTTGCAATCCACTGGCAGCTAACCAAAACCATGATCTTCAGAATGATACATGAGTTTAGCCATGGTTAGGCGTGGTGGGTGTCTCCAAGAGAATAAACTCGCTGTTCTTCAAAACTTTCTGGTTTGTTTTGGTTTCTTCAGTCATAGTATTAACTGATTTCTGAGAAATCTTCCAGCCTTTAGTCTCCCAAAAGGAGCTTCCCATTAGAGTTTTTCTGTGCTGGGAGAAGATGCTGTAACTGTTAAAGGGATTAAAGAGCTGCTTTTCAGTAGGGGCAAACCATGGGATAAAGCCTTAGAGCAGCCCAGAACAAATAAGTTTGCAGGTTGTGATTTGGCTGCAAGCTACTGAGAAGGAAGTGAAAGGTAAAGATGGTACTTCTTATAAACACACTGGCTCCTGCAGCAGTTCCAACTCTCTTAAGAGCCTATGAGAGGCTTTACAGGTTTAGTTTAGCTGATTGCAATTACCTTGAGCAAGGAGCAAACAGAGCGGGATTAAATTTAAGGTGATTGGGGTTTTATTTCTGTAAGGTGTCTGATATCAGGAGCAAAAAATCAGTAAGAAATGACAGTTCAGGAAGTCTCAGGTAAGGCACATAAACTTTAGTTCCTTGGCATTGGCAAAGTAAACTTGAAGCCTCTTTGGGAACTTGAACCTGACTTGATGATTGTGTTTGAAATTATCTGACCATTGTTATGAGTTCCATGCACAAGCAAGCAACAGAAACATAAGATGCACATTTTTGTTTTGTTTAGGTTTTTTTCAAAATTTGTATTAGCTCTGCGTGATTTGGGAACTGATCCAACAACACTCGATACCTTGTAGTTTTGCAAATCCCCTACCACTGCTGTTTCACCTGGAGTCTTAATGGTACGACTAATGGAGCAGTGTTTTAACCAGGATGTGCATGTTAGTATCTAGAAGAGATGGCTCCAGGTATGATGTACTTCTGGGCTTGTGTTCAGCTGTCCGCTCTGTTTGGAAATGGACCCAAGTGGCAAGGCTGAGCATGCTTGAAAATTAATGCATTGACTGGAGCCCAGCAGCTTCTTGGGATCGATTCCAGAGTTTGGATCCGGATTAAACTTACCCCCAAGGACTTTGGGAAGTGGTATACAAGGGGACCTGGTGAAATTTGAGATGAGTCGAACTTCCTCAAGATGGCAAGATGATGAATGCTTTTACCAAGGGCAAGAGAATGGGAGGAAACGCCCAGTTTAGGGAGGGAAGGGGAAATATTTTATGGTGGGGTAGTGTCTGGGAATGAAAGGGATGGATTGTGTCTAGGCAGATATGAATCTCAGTTTTAATCCACATCTAGGAAGTAAATAAAGAATTTTGCCGACTTCTGGGAATGGGGACAGGGGAGGAGGTGCAGTGCTGGGCTTTTCAGCTGTGCTGCTGAGGCAGAAATCCCTATGCTGGAGAGCTGCAGTCCAGCTGTGTCAGGGATCTGATGCGCAGGGCTGGGGCGCAATGCCTCGGGAGCGGAGATGAGCAGAACAATAGGAATAGGTGGATGCGCTCTCTTGGCGTGTAGCTTTATAGCACTTGAGCTTGCTGCCAACAAAAGTGTCAAGTCAGCAAGTGGATCTCTGCTGCATGGGAAGTGACTTATTTGATTATTTTGCTTGGTTTGTTGTTTTGTTCTTTGGGTTTTTTTGTAATGTCATGATGTCTTTGTGCGTCACAAAGTACTCTTTGGGGGTGTGAGTGCTCGAAGAAGGCTAAAATTCTGACAGACTGCTCTGTAAAATTTGGATTCTTCAGATTTAAGTTGTGCATCTCATATTCTCAATAGCCTCTACAAGCCTCTACTGTGACTTCTCAATGTAGGGTAAAACTGCACCATTACCCTACAATTGACTACCTCGGGAATACTGATGGTGACTGACTAGAACTAAATAGATGAGAGAACTTCCCCCCCCACCCTCTTCAGCAGCAGATGAGTGTGCAAGAAGTTCTTAAAAGGGAAACTAGAACATACACTGGCTAGGTGTGATCTAATATTTTTGCAAACAGGAAACTACTATTTGAATATTAAAGTGGGAAAGCTGTTGAGATGAGCCTTTGTCAGTCCACTGAGCTATGTACTTGAAAGGGATTGTGAATGTTCAAGTCGGAGGGGTAGGGAGTTTAGCTTGGTATTAGTTGGAAATTGGTAGGTATGTTGTTACTCAGAAAATCTGAAAGAACCCCTTTCTGTCTGTGCCTATCAAAATCATGTGGAGTCAGGGTAACTGTGGTGGTAAATGGCTTGAAATTCCATGCAGTTAACTCAGCTAACTTGCTTATTACAAGAAGAAACCACTAAAATTAAGGGAAGACTGAGCAGAAAATGTTCCTTTCTGTTCATGTGAGCAATTCCACATCCAACAATGAATCTACCAACTTCTTAGTTTGGATAGTGAAAGGTCTGTCCAGCTGAGTACCTCAAATGTAGATCTTTGAAGCTGTGCTTTGCATAAGTGATGACAGGACTGTGTGTCTTACTGTTTGCTGAAGTCAGCGGTATTGAACAGGGAGGGATGTACTAAAGGGAAGGTTTGGCTGAGCTGTTATACCTTGGCGGGCCCATACCGAGGAAAATGTGGAAACCCTGGGTGTGCAGAGTATGTGATGATGTGATTTAAATGATTGGGGAAAATATTCTTGATGATTGTAAGGCTGATGAAGTCAATGTGGATGAAGCACTGCCTTTGTGTGCACTTTCTGTCCATATATACGTGCCCCCACCCACTTCTATCAAAGACCAGCTTTTGGGTCTGGTGTAGGCACAGCCTGGCATCTTTGTAAAATACCATGTAAAACTCCTGCTCATCTCTTGGAAGCAGGTTGCAGCAGTGATGTGGAGCTGTGTTTCTGACAAGTACCACAGAGGGAGAGTGGTTAAGGGTGGTCTTCCAGTTTTGTGCAAGTGGCTGTACTGAACCCCGACAGATCCTAGGGTGTAGGCAACACCAGATTGATGCAGGTCAAGAGCTGCTTTAATATACAAAACAAAGTGTTGGAAGGCAAAGCCCTGCCTCCTTTTGTTCTCTGCAGTCGGGGCATAATCAGAATTTAGCAGTCAGTCCTCTTGACTCCCCACTCAATCTTGAAAGCTGCTCAGTCTGCTGTTTAGTGTCTCAGGCTTTTGAGAACATCATCCAGGAGTTTTC
Organism: Megaceryle maxima; assembly: GCA_024605025.1. NCBI lineage: Eukaryota > Metazoa > Chordata > Aves > Coraciiformes > Cerylidae > Megaceryle > Megaceryle maxima. Next base: position 9,919 of record JANHGN010016082.1, read on the forward strand.
TCACCTGATTTTTGACAGATGAAATGGCCAAATACAATAGAAAATCCAGTAGATCTCCCTTTTGATCTATAGGGACTCTCGTGCTGCAGTGTAACCCTTTTCCTTTGCTTGCTCTAACTTGTTTTAATTTGCCCTTTGCCCTCCTATAACTCTTCTTATGAATTCTTATATTCTGTAGCTGCACTATGCTTCAAAGAGTGGGCGTGGGGGGTTTGTGTGTGGCTGCTTTTTTTGCTGCTTTTTTTTTTCCTGCTTTTTAGTGTGTGTGTGTGTGTGTGTGTGTTTAACTGCTTGACTTATTTAACTTGCAGATGATTTGAATTTCTTGTTCTGACTAAAATGCTACTCAACTAGAGTATATTACCTTGGTGCCTAAAAGCCAGCATGTTGTTCTTTTTTTGAGCAGAATGATGAATTTAGTAGCTAACTTAATGCCTTGCGCTATTCCGATCCTGATTATTGATTGTCCTTGTGCCCTATGGCCATACTTTGGTGGCTACAGCGTCTGCAGCCTTTCACTGTGGATGACACACAGATACCCTGTTCAGCCTAATACTTCCCTCTCAACACAATAAAATGCTGCATGTCTGAAATGACTGATAACCATCGATGGTTACCATCCAGTAAAGAGTTCAAGAAACAAGCAGCTTTGATCAGCTACTGCAGTTTTCTTCTCCGGTCCCTGCTTTGCCTCCCCACCTCCCCCTTTATTTTTTATTTGGCTCCTCTTATATTTAAAGACTTATTTTTATTTAACTTTTCAACATTACTGTACAAAGCACATGGGATTTCTTGGTTGCCTGGCTGAGCTGTGATCCTACAGTTCTTCTCAAACACTGAAATAAGGCAAAAATGCCTTGCTGAAATCTTACAATCTCTTTTTGCCTTTCCTGATGTAGGTCTTTGTCTTCGGTTATGTTTACATCTCTTGGGAGTGTGAGGGGGGTGCCTTTCCAAATTGCTTGTACTTTATGGCTCTTCAGATCTTTGTTGACATTGTGTTGTCCAGCTGGTAATAGGAGAACATAGGGAATTCTTGGCTTCTAAGGAAGCTGAATATTGGGGTTATCAACCTGCTTTAAAATCACAGAGTTCTGATGTCTCATGATTTCTTGCATCCTGTAGATGCGATATTGTATGATTTATTTTTTTACTTGTATGTTTTCTAATTGCATGTCAGATATGTTGTTGTGAACAAGCTTGGAGTAAAGAAATGACTGTGTGCAGGGTTTTAAACTGTTTGAATTTTCAGAATAACTAAGCACAGCCTAGATACTCTAATGAAAGCCTGCATAAAATGGTCTGACTTCCAGAACTGAAGTTGTTTTCTATTCAAGCAGAACTTTTTTCAGGGGCCCAGTTCTGATTTTTAAATCTTGCCCCCCGTGTGTCCCCTCCCCCCCCCCCGTCCCCCTGATTAAAAGTCTAAAATACAACTAGAGGGAAGCCAGTGATAGTATTTTTATATGCATTGGAAAATACTTAGAAATACTTACACAATGTTGGATGTCCAGCCTTAATATTTGTGTGAAGTGGGATGCACTGTCATTCTTATAATCCTCGAATTAGACAAGCTCTTTTACATGAACCTGGTGGCAGGTGGTACAAGTCAGGAATTACAGGCATTCCTGCTTTGGGCTGTGCTTGTGTTAAAAGGGACATGGCTTCTGGCTGAAAAAATACTTCTTGCTGAGTTAAATGAATTAACCAAGGGGCAAAACTCAGTTTAGCTAGAAGGGAAAACAATTACATCCGGAGGGAGCAAGATGACTCCAAAGCTTACAGCCTGAATGGGTGACAGAAATTTGCTCTTACATTGCTTTTCATGAATGTGTTGTATTCTCCAAGACTACGACTAGCTGCATATGTGGACTTTAGCTCAAACAAGAAGTTGTGCTGAGTATGGTTCTTAAAATTGTGCTGCTTATTTAAAGAGTGTAGATGTGGCATGACATGCAAATTGGAATAGCTAATCCCAGTGAAAGTTACCCAGACTTTCCTCCCAGTATAGGAGGCATAGCACTTTTCAAGTGTGATGGTGTGTGTTTGCAAATTACTGATGTGCACTGATTTGTCCTGTTTAGCACACATAGTGTGTTTTTCTGCTAAGCTGGCTGTGACCAAAGGGCTGATTGGTGATTGCTGGAAGGAAAGGGGTGCTGTGTTAAGTAGGCAGAGCAGGCAATTTTTTTTTTTTTTAAGCTTGCATGTCTGAACTTTACACATGGTGGCATGATTTCAGTTGGTCACAATGTGGGTTTTTTGTTTGTTTTTGGTTTGTTTTTTTGCTTGTTTGTTTTGTTGGTTGGTTGTGATTTTGTTTTGGTTTGGTTTGTTTTTTTCCCTTCTTCCCAGCTGGATGAAATGAAGGACTCTTCTTTTGGTTGTGCTTTATGTGTTTAGGTAGTGTTAGAAGCTGTTCAGGCAACTTGCTGGGGTTATCTCACTACTCAATATGAAATATCTTTGTAGGACAACTGTAGAAATATATATAAATATATACATGTACAGACACCCCAGGAGGCTCACCCCCCTTTAGAAGAACAACATTTTTTTTCTTTGCTATTTTTGATTTTAGTTTCTTAAAATTACTGTTGGTGTGCTTATTGCACAGGCCTGTAGATCTCAGAGTTCCCCTTCTAAATAACAGGGGCACAATACAGAGAAATATTTGTGATCCCTGCTTGCAGATGGAATTGAGCTGAGGAGATGTTAAATGTTTGGTTATGCTGCAGCAGGTGTAATAGCCACAACAGGAGTTACTGACTTCAGGGCCCCTTCCAGTCATGCCAGGAACCTGTAATGCTACTGGGATGTGAAATCGTCTCCTCTTTCCCTGGAAAAAGCAATGGCACTACAGTAAGATTACTCAAATCAAATCGACCTCTTACAATGCTAAAAGGCAGGAGACATGGTAATTAGAGTTTAGGAACTATAGTGCCTGTGAACCTATCTTGGTAATTGTTGATATCTTTGGTTCAACCAAAACTATTGTTCCCTTGCTCTTCACATTGAGCATATGGTGAACATTATCATTTTACCTGTGGGCTTCTGACTGTTTGATGTATTCATCCGCATGGTAGCTCTGGGGAAAAACCTCTTTAAAACAGACCTATGGGATTTGTCTCCATTTTAGAAATGGAGTTGGGATGAGTGCAGAGGCTTTGAGACCTGCTCCTGGAATCCTGGTTTTTTTTTTTTTCTGTGGGGATCAGGGCCTGAGCTGCTATTGAAATGACTGTACACATCTTCCCCCCATGACTTGGAGGGGACTGGCGCAACATCCAAATTGAGCCTGTTCCTCCTGAAAGGAGTGCAGTCCAGATGTACGTGAGCTGAGTGGAAAGTCTGACGCATAAAGAAGCTTTTTGGTGTCTTTTTTTTTTTTAATGAGAAAAGAGGCTAGAGATGCAAACTAAATCACACCTTTCATTGCGATGAGTGAGTTAGATATCTCTTTCAGCTTCATCCCTGATCTTAGCTGAGGGGCATGGGTGGAGCCCTTCATTTCTTGGCACTTCTTTGTAATGGCACAAGCAGTGTGCCTACATCGGGTATTGTATCAGCTGCCTTCTGAGCTACTGGCAAAGCTGCAGTCTTGCAGTCAGCAATATCTTGATTAATAATTATGATAGAAGTACTTGTGTTGAGCTCAAGTGCTTTACTTCCCACTAGTAAAATCCTTTGCTGGGAAGGTTTGAAAAACTAGGTTCATTTAAATCTTTCTTGATACACTTGAGGTGTACGTGTTCCAATTTGGATAGACATCAAGCACTCTGGAAAACATTTATCCTGATACTCTTAAAAGAGCTGTTCTGCAGTGGGAATCTGAATCTTTACCTCATACAACACTGAAATATTGCTGTAAGCTGCTTCCTGCTAGACCTGCAACTGTTGTTAGCTCTGGTGCCATCAGTTGTGGTGCAGTTAAGGACCAAACACAGAATTAGCGAAGTACTGTGCAAAATCTTGTTGCTAACAACAATGGTAGATTATTAGTTTCATCAGCTTGTACCTTTGGAAAATAAGCACTAGTGGTGGTGTTTTGCAAGGCTTTTCAGCAGCTGGGTAATGCTCTTGACCTGCGTAGATCCGGCAGTGAAAATAACAGTTTTATTGGTACGTGCACACAGCATAGATGCCTGTTCTTTTAGAGATACAGAGAAGGGCTTTGATGGGGTGGAGGCATCTAGGTGTTCTACAACTGAAGGTGGTTAACTTTTCCTTTATTTCCTCAAGTGGAGGAACTCTCAAAATGTTCTCCAAAAGGTTGGTAACTGGGTAGTTGATAGCTCGAGCTGTGTATTTTGGGGGATTTTTTGTGTGGAAGTCCCCTTGAGAACTTTTCTTTACTTGCATTTATTTCCCTTATGCCTTCATATTGGGGGTTTCTTAGCAGATTTATCTCAATTTTACCAGTTAACACCATGGACTTAAAAGTGAGCTGTGGCTGAAGAACAGGGGGTTGGTATTCTTGTGGCAGGGCAGGATAAGAAGGGCCTCAGTCTGGGTGGGTCAGGGACTCCTCCCCAGCACATCAGCTCTGCTTTGAGGTGGAGCCATTTGCATTGCCCTCTTGTGGCAAATGCCCCAGAGCCGCTGGGGTCAGGAGGCTTTCTGCCTTACCTTGTCCACAGTGTTTGTTAAGGAGATCTGTCCTTCCAGCAGCAGAACTGTGATTCTACAATTGTGCAGTTCTCAGCCTAATTCGGCAGCCTCTCCAGTGAAACCTAATCTAGAAGTGCGAGTTAGTGTGAAAATCTGAAAGTGAAGCTGGTGAGATGTAGGAAGTGAAACTGATAGTTCAAGATAGGGTATTGAAACGATGTTCTGAAATACATAGTTTAAGATTTAATTGTAGCTCTCTGATCATTTGCAGTTAACTCACCTGAAGGGGTTTTTTTAATGCTTTGGTGAATATTAGTAGTTTCTGAAACTTGAAGGGAACAAAATAGAGAACCAAGGCAGTGAAAATTAGATAATCCATTCTTTCAGCTTTACATGTGTGTCTCTTTCCACCAAATAGGTTTCTCCTTCTACCAGGAATTGATGGTGGGGCTACATCCTGCAGTTGTTCAAAACAACCCCGCAACAAACATGAGCATGTGCTAAATTCTGGGCTACCAACCTGGCAAGAATTAATTCCTGAATGAAACCCTGTAGAGTTTCTTTCTGTGCATGGTGAAAGGAGACCGTGCATGTGCAAACACACCCCTGAAAAGCCCTCCCGCAGGGCCATGCCTTGCAGCCGTGCCCACAGCCCCTTGCTCTCTTTGTTCTTGCCATCCAGCGTGGCTGGGGTGAAGGGGTTTTACTGCAGTGGAGGGTGAATTCCTGCGTGCGCCTTCCCTGGGCCTGCTGCCCCTCTAATTGTTGTGTTGTCAGAAGGCGTGTGCCTCCGAAAGCCTTATCTGATTCCTCCAAAAGCCTTGCAAGCAATTCACATGTTGACCCCTTGAGCGCAAACAACTCTCTGCCTGCCTTGGGGCGTAGCTTCGAGAGGAGGTTTAGTTCTCCTGTGTGCAAAGCCAGCGGGCGGCTTTGTCACCAGGGATGGAGCACTTGCCTGGGGAGGGGAGCAAGGGGCCATGGAAGGTGAAAGGCTGGTGGAACTCTGAGGGGGAGAAAAGGGGAGTCCAACAGCTGCTTGTGTCAGCACGAGGATAAGTGCAAGGAGATTAATAGTTATTTAAAGAGCAAATGGGGACATGGCATTCGGCTGTGGCATGTGAGTGTATAAATGTGGTGGAATGGCTGCTCTGCTGGTCGCGTTTAGACAGATGGTCCCTGGACTGAAAGGAATGCAAAGGATCTTTGATTCTCTTAAGGATATATGAAATTTTAATGGGGCACTCTTTCTTATTTTTTTTTTTTCTTCCCTTTTCTTTTTAAGTTGACTTCCAGGCAGCACCTTCAGTCTTTCCAGACTGTGCTGTCTTGTTAGCACTGACTGCCCACATGGCCATCTCTATCCATTGTCTTAAGCAGCCTGTGAGTAGAGGGAATAGCTTTTCAGTGAAAGCTGAAACACTATTGTTTTGCTGTCTGTATGTCTGAGCTGGTTGAGGACACTGTTTTTGTTGCAGCCGTCTTTCCATCATTTGCTGGTTTAGGGAGGGTGTCTGATGCTAATCTCCATGAGAAATGAAACAACTGAAAGATACTTTTTTTGAGAGGCCTTCAGACTTTAGGATATTCTGGGACAGGAGGGCAAGGAGCTTTGTTTTTTGATTAAATAAAAAAAATACTATTAAGCAGGGAAAAGTTCCTGGAGTAGTTAATCAGCTTTCTGGCTCTTTCCATACAGTATTAGCCTCAAGGCAACACACATACCAAAAGTCCGTTAAATAGGTCTTGGTTGGCTGAATAGCCCTTGGAAGATGAGACATAACTGTCGTCTGCACTGCCAAATCTGTGATCTCCTTTTGGAGAACCACCACCATCTGGATCACTTTCTCCTGCATCAGCTCTTTAGAGTGCTTTGAGTCCAATCACAGATATTTGCTTTCCCACCTAACAGGGGTGCTGGGCCTCTATAACATCCCTACTGCTATAGATGAGGAAACTGAGGCAGGGAGGGCAAATGACTAACCTGAGGCAACGTGAAGAGTCACTGGTTCAGCTAGGATTAGGACTCAATATATAATTGCTTTTATTACTCTGCTGCCTGAAGGCCTCAGACAAAACATAGGGCCATTAAGTGGAGCACTTTTTACATAGTGAGGAGCAACCCTTGCCCTGCAGATCTTGCTGCCTGAAGTAGGCTGAGGGTGGAGGGGGAGGTGAGGTGGCTTGCCCAAGGACAGAGTGTGTCTCTAGCAGAGCAAGGGAGGGAACCAGCTCTCTCTTCTCTCTGCAGACTATCCCAGCTCCCAAAACAAAGTCCTCTGTACTGTTCCCCACCAGACCTTATCCTTCCCAGCACAGCTCATAGTAGCAAGATGATTAATCTGATTTTTTTTTTTTTTTTTTAATTAAAACACCATAAAATATCAGTCTCTTCCAGGAAAATGGACAGAAACCTAAGGAAGAGATGTGGTTTAATTTTCTCTACTTCCTTCTCTTCTAGGACAGCTGAGAGCATAAAACATTTGGGCATAGGGAGGGTACTTCACCTTTGCAAAAGGACAAGCTTGTTTTCCTCCATGGCTGAGATGACTGGCAAAGTTGGGTGCTAAATGGCTTGTCCAAAGTCTCTGGGGTGCTCAGCAGATAGTTTATGCCATTCTTTTTTAGGTCCTTGGAGAAGTGATGCTATGCTGCTCGAAGCTTCAGCAGGGCTGGAGAGATTCCCAGTATTGGGAAAGCTTTTTATGGGTCTTGCAGTTGATGCTCTGACTCAGGAAAGCTTTGCTGCTTGGCAACAACAGAGTTGTCCTGGAAAAGGAGCAACTGTTGGAAAGAGGAGGGAAGCCAGGAGCAGACTGGCTGAAATACTGGGAGATACAGGAGCTTGATAGGTTTGGGTGGGATTGAAGGTACAAGGTGTGAAGGGACATGAGGTGCTCAGACCCTTGGATGAAGGGAAGAGACTGAGTCCCTTCTGCCATGTCAGCAGCTAACAGCAGAACCAGGTGTGTTTATTGTTGCGTGTTCCGGATAGATTGCTGTTGGAGATGCCTACCATACACCTTTTGGATGCTGCTTTTCCTAAGCTGACCACAAACAGTGCCCTTTCTGATACACATAAGAATGAGACTACATGTGCATGGCTTGAACCCGGTGTTCTGCTCACTTACTAACCTGTCTTTGTGGTCAATGCCAGGTCCTTTAGAGGATTAAAAGAGCAGGGTAGTTGTGTAACTCTTTCCCTAGAGTAATTTCCTAGCTTACAACGATTTGTGGTTCAGAATTTTAAAGTTGGATACACTTGGCATGATGGATTTTTGTCCAACAGAACTCATCTGATGCCTTTTTGAACACATGTAGGCTTTTAGTATCCACAGCATTCTGTGGCAGAAAATCCATGTTTCCATTTAGGCTTTGTGAAGAATTACTCTGTGCGTGTTTAAACCAAAATCCTGCTCAAGATCATAGAATTGTTTAGGTTAGAAGAGACCTTTAAGATCACTGAGTCTGCCTATATAATGTTTTCTTGTTCCCTAACTTCTGTATTAAGAGCGCATGGAAATTAATTTTCTATTTGTTGTTTTTTTTATATTGTTTAACAATTTATCCACTTCTGTCATATAGAGTTCTGCCTTGCTCCTCATCAGGTTTTTTTCAGGCTGAAAAGTCACCATCTTCTGTAGTACAGGATGGCATTGAAATGGTTTGTTTGGTTTTGACACCATTCTTCAACCTTTGTTCCTTTCTTATCTCCCAGGGGACGAGGGCTACACATAGAATTTAGGGCATTAAGCATGTGAATTATTTTATTTATTCTGACCTTTACCTTTCTGTACTCCACTCTCTTATCTTTTCTTTTTGATAGCTTTAACTGTTTTGTATGTTGTTTGTACCTGGAGGCTGCTTTTGGGGTACAACCACATCTGCTTATTTAAGTGCTACACACTGCAACTGCTGTTTAAGTATGTGGGGAAGCCCTTCATGCTGTGAGCTTCCATGCTGCTTGATCAGACCTTTAATTCCTCTCTGCTGCTGTCTGTGACTGATCACTGGGAATTGAGTGCATGGTGCAACATGGTTAAGGGCTATGAAGCTTTTCTCCAGTGAGTTACACTTCAGTGCAGTTACTACTGGAGACAGAGGTCCAGATGTCATAATGCAGAGCTGAATCAGATCCACAAGAAGAGTAGTAGTCTGTGTAGAGCACAAGACTGTTGGAGACAGTGTAGGCTTATACTAGATAGAGACAGTTGGGTGTAATGAACCTGGTTATTTTTATCAGGTTATAGCAGTCCCTCCAAAAAGGTGGTCTGGGTGTTGTTAGATATAAGGGATCCTGGCTCCTCTTGATGGATTGCTGCCCTGGACATCATCTCCTTGTTATGTGCAAGCTCTTTCCCCAGCTTGGCTGTTGATCCATTGTGTGACTGTGAGAAGATTTTCTTCTTTTCAGTCACCAATGTAAAGAGGGGTATATCCTTTGCAAAACTTTCTTGTGACATGTGTACAGTGGTGTTGAAATTATGCTGTGCATCCTCCATCATGAAGACCAAGTTGCAGCTAGCCAGCCTGTGCTAACATTGCTTCTGTAACACTCCTGTGCATCTCTCTGCCTCCAGCCGCAGTACACAAACCTGGGGCTCCTGAACAGCATGGACCAGCAGATCCAGAATGGCTCTTCCTCCACCAGCCCCTACAACACAGAGCATGCGCAGAACAGCGTCACGGCCCCCTCACCTTATGCCCAGCCCAGCTCAACTTTTGATGCCCTTTCGCCCTCCCCAGCCATCCCTTCCAACACAGATTACCCAGGACCTCACAGCTTCGATGTATCATTTCAACAGTCCAGCACAGCAAAGTCAGCAACGTGGACGGTAAGGACACAGCATTGCTTTGCTCCTTCTCTGGCTTCAGTCCTGGTGACAGTAGTGACATTATTCATATGATACATATCCAGGCTTGTACAAGAACAGAGTGACCCATGTCCTCTTAAGTGCATGACTTGTTAGAAGGCAGAGATTTACTTTGGCTGCTCTGGGAGGGTGTGGTGGGAATTTAGCCCTCAGTAATATCACTAAATCCTGGGTGAATAAAATGCCTTGCAAAAAGATAGTTGCCAAAAGACCGTGTGTAATGTAACACTGGCTCTCCAGTTGGGTCTAGCAGGCATGCTGAAGTAAAACATAGGGTGGGCACAGGTATGGCTTCAGCACTTCCCTTGGCTACTTTGAGCATCCATGGGTTTGCAGGAGGTTTGGTGTGCAAGGTCGTGCTAGCAGGACAGAGCTCCTTGCTCTGACCCATGGGGAGGATGAGACTTTGTCTTTCTCTGTGTCCTTCCCTTCTCGAAGCTGGTGTGGGAATCCCAGTATTACCAGCTCAGGTCATCTCTGTGGTATTTGGGTTATTTGTATGGGATTTTCATTTAGTTACTTATTTATTTTTACTTATTGCTTTACTCTTGCTGTCAAAATAGTACCTTTCTTATTAAAAAAAAAAAAAAAAAAAAAAAAGAAAAAATATATGGAGCTTGAAACTTGAAGACCTGCTCTAGATTTTTGGTGAAGCTGGTTTGTTTGCTCAAGTTCTAGAAACTTTGTGACCCAGGACACAGCACTGCTGGGGTTATATGTCCTGGTGTGGTTTAGGGCTCCAGAGTAGACATGTTTGCAGTGAAGAATATTGCTGTCCTAAAGATGTCCAGTATTTGCCTTCTCTCCTTCAGGCACCTGGAGTAGGTACAGCAAATAATGTTCTACTTCACGCTACTTGAATAAAAACAGGGTTTCTCCTAGGGGTTTTTTTTGTCTGTTGGGGTTTTTTGGGTGCTTATGTATTTTTAAAGCAAAAAAAGATACACTTTTTACTAAAAGCTAAGGGCATTAAAATAGCGTGGTTTGTTTTCTGTTTGTTTGGTGGTTTGGATTTTAGGATTATTATTTTTTTTTTTAATCTGATAAGCTAGTTTGATCTCCAATTTAAATACAATCTAGCTGGAATTGCAACTAAAACAAGCTCCCAGCCACTGCTGCCAGCAAAACAGCGTAGCCTTTGTGCTTTACTCTGGAAAAAGATGCCTCATAACAATAAATCACTGTAAATTTGCATCCTTTATATTTCAAAAGCCTTTTCAATTTTTATAAAATTGGTAACAAACTATGTTCAGAAAATGGTGTTAAATGGGGTTAAAAAATTATAGGTCCACTCAAGACAAAATTTTTCATTTGTGTATGCATAAAAGGGTGAAGGAGTTTTAAGTGAAGCTGAAATTGTACCTTTTCCTTATCTGTACTGGAAGTGATTCCCTGCTGTAGCTCATGTTTTCATGCCAGGTTTCTCCCTCCCCTTATGCTAAAACCAGTATTTCTTTTCACTTTCCTTCAGGTAAGGAAAGCATTGGTCAGCTCTACTTTCTATTTCTCTGAGCAAGAAAATGCTGACCTTGGATTTTTGCAGGCAGTTGTGGAGAGGATGCTTTGAAGGAGATATGAAAAGACATTCTCTTTTGATACGTATGGTACAAAGAATTATCTAATGCAGCTGCAGGGAACCAGAGCTGTCCTTTCAACTAGAAAAAGTGGTCTTTTGAAATGAGGCTTAAATGTATGTAGTAGGCTGTCCCAGGAGAGCTGAAGATGAGCGAGCTACTCACAACTTTAAGCAAGGACTTAAGCTGTTTCACTGTAGTGATAGTGGCTTTCTGGGGTAGAAGTGGAGACAGAGTTTTAATGTGGATTTGGGTAGTAGTGAAAAATCAGGTTAGGTGCTGGCTTTAAAGCATAAATAAAATTGCTCCTTGGTACCAGCAGTCACCAAATGTGTGCAGCCTGGAGGAAGGCACATTTAGCCTCCCCTCTGTTTCCTTTGCCAGTGTGATGTGGACCACAATACCAACAGATGATGGTGCACTCCCTATACCTGTTGCAACCTACAGAGGTATAAATAAGTGTATGTATTTTACTAAAGAAATGGGCTCCCAAACAGCGCTCTGATCAGGGAGGAGTGAGCATGGTCCAGGTGTCCCTGTGCTGAGCCAAGTGACCTAGATTTAGCTGCTCATGCAGGAGCTGGCAGTGTGCTGTACGTTTGCAGTGGATGATGACAGTCTTGCGGTGGTGGCTGGGGACCTTCAATCAATACGCCTTTCACAGTAGAGCATCTTTCCATCTTCAGAGCTCTGCCCTCCTGCTAATTAATCCACCAACTCATTTCACATGGGCTCGAGTGGTTGGTAATAGGTGTTCGACAGCTTTATCAGTGGGGTGGGTGGGGAAGGACGTGAAGGCTCTTTCCTGCTGCCATCCTAAGAAATGTGGAAACATGCGTGAAATGTTGATGAAAGGAGGAGCGATTGCCCCATCCTCTAAGCAAGAGCAAGTTCTCAGAGTTGCTCATCCCCCCCCTCCATGTGACTTCATATGCTTTGATTAATGCCTGTCATCTTTTTTTTTTTTTAATGACGGATTAGGAACTTACCCAACTGGAAGAGTTTCTTCCACTACAGTGACCTATTAAAAGTTTAATTACTTGATGGCCCCACCCTTATTAAGAGTCCAAAACTTGAAAGCCTTGTTTCTTAGTGTGTTTTTGGTGGGTTTTTTTTTTTCCCTCCCCACCCCCCCTTCCTCTGAGTAACTGTATTAAGTAAGGAAATCCATTATATCATGCTTTTCCCTGTTTGGGAGCTGATGAGCCAGGCTGACCCACATTATCCTGCTGGGAAGGCTTGGTGGTGACTGGCATGAGATCTGCTGTCCTGTCTAACATGCTTCACCAGAGCTCCTCTGAGCTTCTGGTCTGAGTCATGTCAGATTAGGTCATGGGAGCGAAGGTTGTGGGCTTGGTGAGAGGACTGGGCTATTTCTCAAAAGAAAGAGCTACTTTTATGGGAGGATTTAGAGACCTATGAAGATATCTTGGGTTTCTTGGCCACTTTGTGCATTTAGACTAAATCTCAGTGCTTTGGAGGCAATCATCTGGAATTGCATGTAGATACCAAGGTTACCTCTTCTTAAGAGGTGGGGGAGAGGGGATACTTGCAGGGTACCTGCATGCTATGTCTCTGAAAACAACCCTAGAAATATGTTTAGGGTGTGTTTCTTTGTTTTTTTTGTTTGTTTTTTGTTTGGTTGGTTGGTTTGTTGTTGTGTTTTTTTTTTTTTTTTTTTTTCTTTTAGCCTCCTTTTCTCCTATTTTTTTATTTTTCTTTTTTGGGGCAGGT
>JANHGN010016082.1:22808-37804 GCA_024605025.1 Megaceryle maxima
TGTTTGGGGGGTGTTTCTTTTTTTTTTTTTTTTTGTTTTTTGTTTGGTTGTTTGGTTTGTTGTTTTGTTTTGTTTTTTTTTTTTTTCTGGGACCTCCTTTTCTCCAATTTCTGAATACTCTTTCTATGGGGCAGGTTTATTGTCCTAGTACAGTGGGCATTCTTTGCCAAATCAACAGTTTTTGTGTAGGATAGGCTGGGAGGGAGATGAGAGTAACTTTAGGATTGTTTCTCTGCTCAGGTTTGTGATGGGCTCCTAATTAAAGGGGGCAGAGGGGGGGAAAAAGCTGGCCAAAAATTGCAGAGAGCAGCACTAGCTGCTGCTAGATGAAAAGGTGATTCCATATGCATGAGCAGCTCACTTAGAAAATATTACACATTTTCTCTCTGAAGTCTTTCATGACCTTAAGTAGGAATTCCAGTAAAACGTGCTGTCTAATCAGTTTAGTTCTTCATTTGTATGCAATGTTGAACTAATTAATGATGACAAATTGAGATTGGATTGCAGAGAACTTTAGAAACATCCTTGATTATATTTTTTAATTAATGACCTGAGAGTACAAGTAAGAATATAAGCAGGTTAATCAGTCTTTTCAGAAGGAAAATCTTTAGCAATTGAAAGTCTCCTGAAGTGTTTAAAAACAAAAGCCTTAACAGTTTAAATTGAAAAGAGTTTCTCACGTGCATGCTCATAGAACAACAAAGCCTTCTTAAAAACCGTGTTGCAAAGGAACAAGCAGTTATCACTTGTAATGCCGAGATGAGAATAAGTTGTTCAGCTTGAGTGAGGAGCCCTGTGAATTGGGTGAAGACTTCTGTAGAGCTGTCTCATTTATTGTGGGATGTTTCCTCTGTGAGAGTTCCCATATTCCCATGCCTTGCAATATCTCCTCCTATTTCTGCAGCAGAAGGAAACCAAGCATTTCAAAAGTGTACCACCTTGGATGATTTTTTTATTTGGTTTTTTTTTTTTTTTCCTCTGTGGAAGTACGTTGTGTGCTGATCTTCCACACCCACTCTGAGTGGAAATAAATAAACAAACAACTTCACAGGCTTTTTCCCCTAAAAAAAGATTTGGCAATCACCTGTCACTAGCAGAACCTGTTACATGGGGAAGAACATGATTGCAATAGGAAAGTAAAAAATAAAATTGTGTGTCAACGTAAGTAAAAGTGAACATTACTGCCAAATGTGAGCTATCAAAAAATGAATCGGATCCACCCATCCCCATAAGCAAGATACCACCTTATAAGTCAAGAGACTCTCCTTAAAAGATAAACAGGTTCTTCTTATTCTCCCCCCGGGTTTTTGAGCCTTTAGGGTTCATCTACCAAACCTTGTGACTACCAAGAAAAGCTTTAAAAAGGTTTCAGAAAAAAGAAGGTAGAAATTACTTTAAGTTTTCAAAGGGGGGTGGGGGGGATAAATTTAAAATTTTTGCTTCTGCTGAAGACACCCAGCCCTGCAAGACTTGCATAATTCAGGTGCTGGCAATACCTGAGTTTAGCAGTTTATTCTCATGCCCTGCAGTAGGTTGCAGCTGAGCTGGATTGGTCCTTGCAGGGCTTTGTTATGAAACACAGAGCTCTGCAAAGATGCAATCCATGTTCCAGTCCAGCTCACTGGTTCTGTTGTTAGTAAACTCAGCTGTACCTACAGCTATAAGAAAACTCTTGGATTTCAGACTCTTTGCTAGTAAAGCTGAATAACAGCCTGTGCAACATGCATGAAAGCAAGTAAATGGATTGTTCTGGATGGGGTTAGTGAACTTGGAAAAACTGCATTTTAAGGAAGGTGAAAGGAATGCACTTAAATTAGCCCACACGAGCAATAACAGGTTTCTGTGGTTGAGAGTACAGATTTCTTGCCTGGGCTATCTCAGTCTTTTTATTTCATATTGATTCATTCCGTTTTCATTTTAAATATGGTCTGTGTCCTGAACCACCTGCTAAAATGGAGATTTCCCCCCCCCCCATCTCCCTAAAATGTATTAGAGGAACATGCACAGTGAAGCAATGAGAGGGTAATTAGATGTGCGCTGTGCCTTGACTCAACAGTCCTTAATTATGTGTTCAGTCTTCTCTTAAATAATGTGTTCAAATAGCACATTGTTGAAACAATACTAGTAATGTTCTGTATTTTTCTGTCTGCTGATTATCTCTCTGCATCATACATGAAAACTTTTATTTTTTTAAAGGCTGGTGACTCTTGCAATGAACATACACGTGGAGCTGTGCTATGTGTTCCTGTGAAATCTTAGCTTTGTTATTCACGGGTGATGTGTTGGTCAGTACCATCTGAGCTTTGCAATTTTATCCTTTAACATTATTTTTAAGGCTCTCAGGATAAGTGAGTCGAAGTGGTCTTGTTAATGATTTGGAATTTCCCTGTCCTTGGAGACTCCTAGTCAGCAATGATGTAGGCTTTAGCTGTTTGCACAGAGCAGCTGAGAAGGGTCCTTGTAAGAGACCCAGTTGTGTAGAGGGTCCACAGACCTTGCTGAACACTGTAATTGGTCACTCCCTGGCCACTTAGATAAACCTTGCATGCCTCTAACTGTAGGCTTTCTCTTCAGCCCATTTGGTTGCCCATCAAGGTTAGTTTGCTGGTGATAAACCTCCTTGCTTATAGCAGGAGAGAGGAAAGAAAACAATGCCTGTAATCCAAAGGCAGAGAAATGATCTGGAATGAGAATGTAGTGGAGGAGATGGGGTTGCAGCCTTTGGATGTGCACGCCGTAGGCTGCAAGAGCTGATGCAATGGTGTGAACTAAGGGCTTGGCTCCCCACTGAGCTCAGCAAAGCAGGAGTGCTTCCATATTTGGGCATTTATCCCAGGGGAGAAGTGAAGATTTGGCTTCTTCACACTCTCTGCCGCCATGCCTGCCTGAAGAGGCTGTTTGCCCATGTGCCTTTATCTCTTGGCACAGAGCAGGCAGGGTGGGTGCTGATTGCCACCATCATTCTCTTGCCCAGAGAGGTTGTGATGGTGCTTTCCTGTTGAGGAGCCTGTCAGGTGCGTTTCCCTTTGTGTGATAGTACCGGGCCTAATACTCAGGCTGTTGAGCCATATGTAACTTGTCCTAGGTCATCTACCTGGAAAGAGAGGAGCTGCACTTGTTGTCTTTGAAGGAGGTGCCTTTCTCACGGCGGGGAGGTGTTCCCAAGTTAGCAAAGCTGGGAAGAACCAGCTCACCTGTGAGAACCAGCCAGGAGGGGCCTGCTGGCTTCTGTTTGGGTTTTTATGCTTGAGTAAAAGGAGATCTGAGTGCATTAGGTTCCCATTAGAATGTAATTGTGCTTTTTCTCCCTAATCTTTTTGTCATGTATAATTTGTTTTTATTAGCAGTTATCTTCTTCTGTCACTCTTTACAAGCTGCTGTACAGTCACAGAATTACTGAGGTTGGAAAAGACATGCAATAGTTTCCAGAAAAGGTCTTACAGTATGAGCTGTCTTGTGTTTTTTCTTTTCTTTTTTTTTCTTTTTCTTTTTTTTTTTTTTGCAATCCTTATTGTTTTGTAAAGCCTATCAAGACAATATAGCCTCCCTATATGAACTGCAGTTTTGCTACATGTCTTGTTTTAGACCAGTGCCCTCTGTGATGACAGAGTTGTGCTGTGCTGGAAGAGCACACTGTAAGGGGCAGCCTGTACCCCATGCAGATAGTGATGCCTGGGAAGGATGAGAAGGGAAGTTATTTACTTATATGAATTGGTGTCTGCCAGCACGGGGAACAGAAAATTTGGGTCTCCTGCCTTGCAGTGGTGTGTGCTCTGCTGCTCAAAGAGCAGTCAGTGTAGGGCACCCAGCAGGTTGGACCCACTGAGAGAAAGCAGGCTTCAGATGGTGTGAATGTCCTTTGCTTTCAACTAGGATTTAGTATCTTGGTTGTTATGTCTGAGGCTGATTCTATCCCAGTGTAACAGGAGACCAGTTAGAGCTCGCTACAGGCTTCACAGGATCTGCAAGTGAAAAACACTAAGACGTTAGGGTCAGACATAGGAGGATGGAGAAAGTAATCATGGGGAGGTGTTGCTTCCTCCACGGGGGCAGAAGATCCCTCTGCTGTTTTGCACAAGAATTTTTAGTTTTACTACCATCACACTTCTTTTTTTGCCCTTTCAGAAAATTGTTTTGAAGTTTTAGTTATTTTTAAAGCAAAAAATCAGAGGGAGACAATTAAGTGCAAGAAACATTTTTTTGGCTCTTAATGAAAATTATTTTATGTGGAGAGGAAAAAGCATTAATTAAGCATAATTTTCATCAATGCGATTTACACAAAAAAAGCCCCACCTACTTTCATGAGAAAGGAATAAAGAGAATCATAATCCTGGATTAGGTATCTTTCAGTACACATATATAAAAACAACACCGTGTGAAAAGGGGGAAAATATATATGTATATACACACACACCAAACATACCAATGTGCCTCCAGCAGTATTACCAAAGGAATTAACTTTACAAGAAACAGCCACAGCCTGGAAAGAAGCCATTTTTCAAATAAAAGCTGAATAAGACTTGTGGTTTCTGAGAACTATGAGAAGGAAGGGTTAAAAAAACATTTACAGATAAGAATAGCTGATGTTGGGAGATGAGTGAACATCCTGAAGTAGGGGAGGGTCACTATTTAAATCACATTTTCTATTTTTTTTTTCTCCTCCTCTTAGTTAAAAATTGGCTTCTACTAAGAACAACATGTAGGATTAATGTAGTACTTTGAAGATTTAAAGTGCTGCACAAACATTACTTCCCTAATCAGCAAACACCTTTGCTTGGTAGGCAAATCAGGAGTGCAGTCGCCATTTTAGAGAAGGGAAGCTAAAGCGCCAGTAGTTCTGAACTGGTAGTGTTTTGGAGTGGGGTTTTTGCCTTTTTTCTTTTGTGTGTGTGTGTGTGTGTGTGTGGTGGTCAGCATGAAGACTGCCTCTAGGATGGCTTGTAAAAGCTGCTGAGCTTTCCTGGATTTCACAAGTGCTAAGCATGCAAAGTAGCCGGGCAGAGCCGAAACACTCTGGCATTGGCAGAGTTGCCGCCTCACCTTTCCAAAGCAAGCTGGGCTAGAAGGGAGGTAGCCTGCTCTGGGGCAAGGAGAGTTTCCTAAAAAGTGGACCATTTCCCCTGTACCATTTGAGGTGTGTAACTTAAACTGCATCAACTAAGCTCTTTTAAGAGATCTTTCAACCCTACAAAAAAAAAAAAAAAGTTAAAAAATATTTGACTGTTGTGTAAGTTACTTCTCAGTAAAGGTTTTCAGGTAGGCTGATGTAAGAGGTATTGCTCACCTTGTAGAGAAAGACCACCCTTGGAAATTATAATTTCTTTCCTTAGGTCAGTATCACATAGATAGTCTTTCCCTACCAACCTGCTACAGAACAAGCAGCAATTTGGTGGTGTGCTGAAGCAAGCATCATTTTGTGTGTTGCATTGGTGGTGCTCTGTATGCTGAGGGTTCAGCTCCAGTACTTGGCAAGCCAAACATTATGAAGAAATTCCTACTTTGTTTAAAAAAGAAGTGTCCTGGGTAGGGATGGCTTCTGTATAGAAAAGAGCATGAACTTTATTATGCAATGGAAATCTTTTCATGAGGTTTTGCTATGTGCAGGTGTGTCAGATTTGTTGTTGTAAACACAGTGGGATAGCTACTCAAATAAAAGCTTAGATCCTCTTGCAAACAGACCTGAGTATTGATACAAACCTTATCATTTCCAGTTGTTAAAGATAACACTTAAACAGTGGAATAAAACTTGGTGGAGCCACAGGAGGAAAGTGCTACTTCTACTTTTTTTTTTTCCATATTAGTTCTATGAAAAGGGTTTTGTTTGGTTTTGGTTTCTTGTTAAGGATAGCAAAATGTTACTTGTCTGATAAAAAGGAGTGTTTTATGATCTGATGATACATGTTAGCTTCTGAAATTCATCTAAATTCAGCTTTACAGAAAACTGAAAAATGTGCTAGAGGAAATGCAGGAAAGCAGCACTCTAAGGCTGACTGATCTTTCCTGAACAAGTGAGATAAAACTTGGGTCTAAATTTTCTAGCTTTGTCATTTTCCCTTGTAGCCAAGATGGCTGTGTTGCCTTGGGGCTTTCATCCCTGCCTGTTGTGTGCCCCAGGATGCACCACACTTTCCTCCTGGAAGAGAAGCCCAGAGATGCCCTGCTAGTGAGCAGCACCAACGAGAAGTGGATTTGGCTCTGAGCCCAGCCTCAGAGCTGCTCCTGTCCTGTGATTTAGATGTAATCTGGGTAGCATTGTGCAAGTCATTCCCTCTGCCTCCGTTCCCCCTCTTCCTTTTTTCCACACACCCACTCATGAATCTGGGACTATGTCACCGTGATCCTGTGTTGTAAAGCACTTGGATCCCTGATGTGAAATGCCCAGGAGGACAGCTGGGGATTGCTGCTTGCTGTGCACCCTATATCACTAGCCTTAGCTTTTAGGCCTCTTATTTTGACTTATTTGAAGGACATTAAAGTCTTTTTACAAATTAACTATTGAAGGAACCAAAATGTATCTCCAGACTAAAGCCTGACACCAGGAGTGCCTATTGGGTTACTGTTTCCTTCGCTTGAGAGCTTGAGCTTTACCAGGGTCAGGCCCACCAGGTGTAAAAGTTACTGGTGAAGAGGCTGTTTGAGCTCTATGGCATGAAGGAAAACCTCTTCCTGTTATGTAGCCAGAGCATGATGCTGTACCAGCACTGCTACGTTAACTGCAATGCTGAGCCTCGGCAAACTCATCCTGACACTTCTCAGAGCTTGTTAGCTCAGCCACATGAGCCATGGCCTGACCTCCTTGCAACGGGAACAGAGTAAGCCCCAGTTTGCTATCAAACCAGCACTTGGAGGTCCTTGGACCACCCCCTTAAAATGCAGGACTGAAAGAGATTCCTGGGGGGAAAGGATGGGCATGGTGCTGCTGGGCTTAGTAACCAGACTGGAGGGTGTTTGTGAGGCAGGCAACACATTTGTTCCATTTGCATTTGAGCGTTGGCATCAACATGGATGGGAGAGAAAAAGTCTTCCTGCGATATGATTGGCTTGTGGCTGAGCACTGAATGATACCTGTTCATTAATCAGTGAGGGGATGGCTGGTTTTATGATGAGTTCCTTGTGTCTCATCTCTTCTGCTGCAAACCACTCACATTACTCATACTTAGTAATTTTTAATTTTTTTTTTAATTTTTTTTTCATCCTTGGTATGTTCTTGTAGGTGTATGAGTAAAGAGGACTTCAACAAAAAAGTTAGTGCATTTCTAGATATTCTAATAAAATCTTTTACAGTACCAGCACCCCTAAAGGGAAGTGGCGAGGTCCCTAAGAAATGCTTCCGAAGAGCTGTCATTAATTCTGTAGGGTTTGATAAAGACAGAGCATGTGGACTGATTGCTTTGCAATACACTTTCTATTGGGATTAATAAATTTGACCTTTATTTGGCATTCCCTTTGTGCACTGACTTCTCCACGCCATTTTTGCCTATTTCCTTTGCTGTACCTCTCAGAAGGGCTACAGAAGTCGTAGTCTGTCTGTCTGGGTTTGTTTTTCAGCAGGCCAATCTGCGCAATATAGGAGTGGGGAGGACTGGGTTGCACTGGTGCTGCTGGCATTCAGAGGGAGTGCTGAAACGTGGTCCTTGTCCAATGGGAAGAAAAATCCATGGGTGTGTCAGGTTCCAGATTGAATTTGCAGGGACGTGTGCTGAAAGAGAACCATTTCCATGCTGCAGATCTGATGTTGCAAGCACAAAACTACTCTGATGGCATTACTGAGCCCTGCTGAGGGCAGAGAGTCTAATGGGGCCATTTTGTTTCAGTGCACTGATGTTCTGATGCATGTTTTGCAAATTATTTCAGGGATGCTTTTTAAATACAGAGATACTCATGGGGCCTTTCTCCTAAGTGGGGTGGCTTGGCAGCCTCTTAAGGGTTGATAAAGCACATGGCCAGGATTGATTCTGTTGGTTAGTCATTGGGAATGATGAATTTGTGACCACTTCCCTCTCCAACACATAGGACTGAGCAGTTGTCATCTCTTTGCCTCTGAAAGTCAAACTCCTGGACCCCCTGGATCATGTCACATCTGCAGCGTGACCTCAGCATAACCTGCTCTCTGGGAAGTCAGCACTTTGCTACTCACAGGAGAAGCAGGGCTGAGCCTGCAGGCAGATGCTGACTGCCAGGTTGTGGTGCAGGACAGTCAGGTATTCCTGCATGCTGGGGGCTCCTGGCTTGGTGCAGTGTGCTGCTTTCAGCCTTCCTGACATGGCTCACCAAGGGTGTAACAGTTTGCTCAGCTTTTTGCCTTTTTTTTTTTTTTTTTTTTTTTTTTTTTTTTTTTTTTTTTTTTTTTTTTCCACTGGCCATACCAATCTGATTACACCTTCGAGGGATCATCTGCCCCTAAAGCTTAATTAAGGAGCTCTTGTCTGACTCGTCATTGACTCACCTGCCACTGTATGAGCTCATGTCTGACTTGTCATAGGAAGATAGTGAAATATGTCAGGCTTCTCTGAAATATAGCAGGTTTTTGTTTTATTGCACCCCTGATATTGCTGTTGGCTGCTGCAGAGGTGAACAGAAAGATGACTGCTCCTACTTGGTTACATTTATCTAAACTTAGTTGCTCACTTCTTTGTGCCTTGAAAAACCAGATGGGGTTTTGCTTGCACAGCTGTAGGTATGTTAGAGTTAATAAAAAAAAAAAAATTACAAAAATTAAATAACCTTTGAGTTTTGGCTTCAGGCAAAGTAGGTGAAATGATGTGTTTTGGAGATGAATGCTCTTGCAGGAGGCAAGATGTAGCTTGCAGGAGAACATCTGCAACCAATCCATTCTGTATGAGATGGGGCCAAGACTTGTTTGTATCTCAGTACCTGTTCAAACATGTTGTAGCACAGCAAAAAGAGGTTTTGAATGTGTTGAGGAAGGGTGGGTAAGAAGGGAGCGAGACATCAAGCTGAATGTTTGCTTAATAGCTTGGATTTCTTCATTAAACTTTTAAGCACTTTAATAAGTTGATTAGCTGCTTTCAGAACACTGTAGAATCTTTTTTATTATTTTTATTTTTACTTTCTTAAAAGAAAAGAGAAAAACCCTACTCCTACTGGCTCTGCAAAATGAGCTTGCTTTCTGGCTTGGAGTCACTCTAGTAACTATTTGCTACCTTTGTGTGCCCACCCTGATGACTGTCAGTGGAAGGATGTTCTGTAATATATTGATCATAGAGTGTGCAGAGATTCAGTCACCAGGCTGATTGCCTAGATGCCAGAATGCAGCTTCCCAGTCAAATGCTCCTTGCCAGCGGCACCCATCCTCTTTGTTCTGCAAGAACTGAATGTGGAATGGACATCTAGCAACTGCAGTTTGCAGAGCCCGTTTGCTTGCCTTTAATTGTGCGCTTGAAATGCCTCTTTCTCAAGGCCTGTGGCAGCATAGAACAGTTATATGACTCAGGAGCAGCTGAAGTGGTGAGGTTGGTAATAGAGGCTCTCATACTGAGGTTCTAGTATCATCATAGTGATGGTTCTTAGTGCGGCATCGTGCTCAGCTCCACAGTTTTAATTTTTTTCTTTAAGCCAACTCCAGAGATGTATGTGCAGCTGTGTTTCTGGCTTGCACATATAACTAATCTGAGTTCTGAATATACAGACACTGTTGTGACTGCTGTCAGTGGATAGTAGCAACTGTTACTCAGACCTTTCCCTTTGTCTTATGGGCTGGATTCCTTGCTGGGGAGCCATAAGGAACTTCTTTGGGCAGAAAAGGTGGAGAATGAGAACACAGTGCCTTTAAAATCCTACCAGAGGAAAGGGGTGGTGCATTCAAAGTGCTGCTCTATGTAAATAGGGTCATAATACTACCTGGGTAGTATTTTGCCAGTGCTTAAAATCGGCAGGCTACAGTTTATTTATTTATTTTTCTCCCTTCCCTTGCCTCGCACTGAACCCAAATCCTGCTGTGACTCTGCCAAAAGCACTTGCTTAAGCACATCAGCCCTGGTCCTGTACTAGTGCTCTTCAAGGTTCCAACACACAAGCAAATTAAGGAACTACAAGATGCAGAAACGCCCGTCACCTGCCTTTGATGTAGTCAGGCCTCTTCCATTGTACATTTACTCATCAGAGTGAGGTTACTCTTACAAATGCATGAAGACACAGGAGTCAAGTCCCTAGTGACTCTCAGTGCTGCTGCTCACCTGTGTTCCCTGGCCATCTACCAGGAAGGCCTTCTATGGCTTCTCCATGCTCAGCAGGTAGACACTCATGGTAGGGAGAGCCTTAGGCTTCATGCCACACTGCATGGACTTGTCAGGCTGCACCTAGAAAGAGAACTGTTGTGTCTGTGTGGTGCTGCAGCAATGGGTCAGGTTCTTTAGCTCTGGCGTGTTGCAACTTGAGCGTGATGGTCTGGGGGATGTGCTGTGACAGCTTGGCCGTATCTGAACTCCTTTCTCCTGCATGTCACGTGCTGGGTTAGCATATGTGGCAAGACAGCAGTCCCTGCAGCTGCACTATAAGCATGCCTTTAGTAGTCTTTGAGCAAGAACACTTCTTGGGTTTGCCTTGCCCTTCAAGAAGTATCCTGATTCAGAGAGGCAACCAGGACTGTGCTCAGATGCAGATTGTACCTCACTCCCCATGCTTAGCATTTCAGACAGGAGGGCTTTAGGTCATCCTCCTGTCCTCCCTTGAGTTTGCTCTGTTGGACTGCATGAAAAGCCTGACATGTAATTCAAGCTGCATAAGTGGGTCTCTGTCCTGATGCACAGGCAACTCATGCAATCTTCCTTTTCTGCCTTCAGAGCTATGTTGCCATGACACTTTTGAGCAATAGAAGAGTTTATCTCTGGATAAATCTTCTTTTGGAGAGAGTTTTCAAATCGGTCAGCTATCTGGTGTTTTGTTTGCTTGCTTTAGAGTTCCCATCCCCAAATCACCAAGGAAGATGATCAAAGTCACATGGGGGGAAGGATGCTCTCTTAATCAAACATTGGCTTAATTCTCTGGTTGTATCCATCTCCTGTGCAAACACTGCCTTGTCTGCAGATTCTTCCAAGCCACCCCTGTACCACACGTTGAAACCACTGTTTGCTGTTTCTCTGAATTGAAGGAGGTAAATATGCCTCCCAGCCCCCTACCCTAATGTGAAAATGGGTCCCTCCTGCCTTTTCAAGGACTTTTCAAGGACCTTGCAGTGTGGGGATGAAGTGTGGGGGGTGATGTTTTGGATTGGTTTTTTTTTCCCCCTTAACTACATGACCAGCTAAAACCTGTAACCTACAGGAGTTGGAGGCTCCGTGCAGAAAATTAGCTTAGGTTGGTGGAGGAGTTGAGATCACATTTTTCTTGGTTAATTAAAGGATTAAAGGTGCAGAGATTTAGAGCAAACTGTCAGTGTGCTGTAGGAGAGAGCCTTTGATGGTTGAATCCAACCTGAGATTATACAAATTGCATTTAAATAAGAAATATGTGGCAACAGTTGCAGTTTAGCTGGGCCTCTATCGTTTGCTGTCCTCCAGGGTTAGGTAGCTGGTGTGCTGTGACTAGAGATTCTCCTCCCTCACCACCTTGCTGCTTCCCAAGTGTCGTCTCCTGGATTGTTTCAAACTGTTGTTCCCATGCTTTGTAAAACTGGGCTTATTTCTTCTCAGTGCTTTGTGCAGAGGAGCATCCTGCTGCTTTACTGTCTGCAACTGGAGAGCTAAATACTTGTTTCCCTGTGTACTCTCTTCTGTTCAGTTGTGAAGCTGATGGATGGAAAGAAACCTTTGGGTTATGTCAATAGTTTAATGGTGTCTTCTATACATAATGGTGGCTGATAAAATTCTGCAGGGTAGTTAGTTTCTGCTGGTTCAAAGTGCTTGCTTTCTTGGGTGCAAGTTGATTTTCCTCAATAAACAGCGCATGCAAATGGCTTACCAGTGTTAGTCCCAGCTCCCCTTCCACCATCTTTTTTGGATAAATTTAGAGCTGCTAAGGGGCTGTTTTTAAGTCTTATTCTTGATAGCACTTGTAGTGATACAAGCTCAGGGTAGCTATCTCAGGACAAAGCTTGCCTTCTGCAAGGGCAGGAATTTGCACAGCATCATGCAGGGCAACAGCATGTTCTGTCCATGGAGGCTTTGCACCTATCTCTGGTGTATCATGTATGAGCTGTAAGGAAAACAGGAGTGCCGGACAGTGTGAGCTAATACTTTTTTCTTATGTTGCAACTCTGTCTTGTTTTGCTCCATTTTGTTTTCTTTCTTTTTAAGGAGAAAGGGGCTTGCCTTTGATTACCTTCAAGCCATAAAAGATCATGAGGGGAGTTTGTTTACCCTTTTTTTTAGGGGGGAAGATGGAGGAAATCACAAAATTAAAACTGGTGAAAAATCTACTGGGATTCCATAATCACTCAAAAACATGGCATTGCTTACTAATTGGGTGTGGTTAGTTGGGAAATCTGACTTTAAAATTATGTTTCCCAGGGAACTATTCCTGTTCTCATTGTTTTCCAGTAACAGAGACTGCTTCTTGTTTGGGGAAACAATCTTGCTTCAAAGGGGATAGCAACCTGATCTAGCAGAAGGTGTCCTTGCACATGGCAGGGGGAGCTGGAACAAGATGATCCTTAAGGTCCCTTCCAACCCAAACCATTCTATGAGTCTCACAAAGCATCTGTGGCTTGGGGTCTTCAGAACTTGCAGTTTGCAAATGGAGCAGTGCAGAGGCAGTGAGGTCTGCAGGGACAAAGAACTGTTTGGTGTTTTTCTTGGAATGCCATCTTCAGATTTGGAACCAAATCCACATTAATTTCTGTTATGTTTCCAGTTAGGTCATGCAGATGACATGATGATCTTTCAGTTACCAAGTGAAATAAATCAATTGCTAGGTATTGAGAGACCTGCTGTAATATGATTTAAATAATTTATAGATCTATAACTGCCATGGAGTGTTTGGGTAATTATTTCTGATGAGTTTACCTAGCAGGCTTGTAGATATGCCTATAAAGTGTGCCCAGGTCCATGCAAACTTGCTTTATGCATTTGTGCATTCTTGCTGAAATTATAAAGCAACTTAAGAATCAGCTTACAGGTATGGTCTATGCTGTGCTCAAGCCTTGAGTTTCTTATGCAACACATTACTGCACATCTGCCTTTGGCCTGTGAGTTGACTTGAACGTGGTTTTCCACTCTCTTGGGGGGTAGGAGATGCAAAACTGAAGATTTTGATTTCTTTGAGAGATAGGAAGGATTGCCACTAACGTTTCCCAGATTCATTGCAAGCCTTCCTCCCTTTTTAAATGTTGCTCTGTAGAATGGGTGTCTTCCCTTAGCTGCTGCAGTTGTGTAGCTTCAGGACTGCTGGAGAGCATGAGAAAAACTGGAGGAATGCCCTAAGCCTGGAATGGGCTTGTTGCTTTTCCTAGCAAAGATGATGCCACAGAATTGGCCTCACTAGCTGCCTGGGGGTGAGGTGCTGTGTTCTGGAGCTGGGTACGTCTCAATGGCTGCAGCAGCGACGCTGCTGTGTTCCTCGGTGTGATTCTTGACAAGCTGTTTCCCACGGTATGTAGGAAAATCAAGGTCTCAGTTCAGTAGGTGCTCGAGCAAGTGCATAACCTCTAGCACGTGAATATTCCCTGTGAAATCTATTGGGTTCTGTTGGAGTCAGCAAGGCTGCTCCCATCCTTAAAGGTAGGCATCTGCTTAAACACCTTGCTGAATCATGTCTTGACTTTGAAAGTAGACTCGGGAGAAACCACATGAGTTGATTCAAGGACTGTGTTTAGCTAGGTCATTGAGGATGGAAGGAGAGGGCTGAGGGAGAGGAGGATCTGGGTAAAATACAGATCCCGGAACCTTGCAGATGCTGGTAATAGGTAGCGACTTGTGTTCTTGTCTGACTTTTTTGCCATTCATTCCCAAAGCTTAATTGTATGAATAAAAGCTTTAAAAGTTGGGCTTAGTCACCACTCAGCCTGAGTGTACTGGACCTGCTGTCATGCTTCATTGATCTAGCTTAAATCTGAGTTACTACATCTTTATGTTCTTAGTAAAACTATGATTTGCTCAGGTGTGATTTTTTTATTTTTTTTTTCTTTCCTAATTCTCGTATTTTCTCTGTGACTCACAACTAGAATACGGACTTAATGGGTCAATAAATCCAGAAAACAGAGAGACACTTGCAGAAATGGTTTGGCTGAGTTTGGACTCTGTCTTCTAGAAGCAGGAAAAGGATTTTATCGGATGGAAGAATACTTGTCCCTGCTTAGTGTCTGTGTGTTAGTTTGTTGCCTTGCTCACCACCATGTCCAGAAAAAAAGCTTTTCTGACTTTCCATTTAAATTATCAATGAAATGCTCTGCAAGCAGAGCAATATTTGCATAGATGTAATTCTGGAAACTGAACGTAATGTGATCAGGAAATGGGACAGGCCCTGGCTGTTATCATGGAAGAGACTTGCTGGTACCTGCACTTTGTTTCAAATGTAATAAGATCTGACTCAAGAAAGTTTCCTGGATGCTAATAGAGAAAACTCAATGCCCTTTTGGCAAGGGACTGACGCTAACCTTTCTACACTGGAACAAAATAGATTTCTTGCAAATTCATAAATCTGTTCTGAAAGGGATGAAGATTTAGAGGAAAATGGTCTCCCTTGGAGCAGAAAGGCAGGGGCGTGTGCGAGTGTGTGTGTGTGTGTTCAGGACTTTCTTTTTCTGAGATGGAAGCCAAGGAACAAGGCTCTTGTGTGTGCTGCCAGTCTAATCTCAGCAGGAAGACATGATGCTACTTGCAAGGTATGCACAAGACAAGACCAGAGGCGCCGCAGTGCTTGATTACTGTCAAGGGCTCGGTTGGAACTTGCCTTTGCTCTTTGGCCTGCAGCATTTATGTAGAAATCAGGGACGCTGCTGCTTGCTTCCAAAGCTTTGCCTTGATGGGTCCTGCCCACATCTTAGGTGGGGAGGAAGGGGGGGGGGGGGGCGGACCCACCAGGGCCCCATGTAACGGGAG
>JANHGN010016083.1:0-64262 GCA_024605025.1 Megaceryle maxima
ACCAGAGCAGAGTAGAGTGGCAGAATCACCTCTCTCCATCTGCTGGCCACACTTCTTTTGATGCAGCCCAGGATACGATTGTCCTTCTGGGCTGCAAGCACACACTGGCTGCTTATGTCCTTTTCTGCAGGGCTGTTCTCTATCACCTCCTCCCCCAGCCTGTATTGATAGTGGAAGTCCTTTTAAGACAGGATAAGTCTGTGTTGTTTGCACAGTTTCACAAACAAATCTGTTTTGCAAAGCCAAGGGCCTGAAGAAACTCAAACTATGTGGTAGGACTGTACAACACATGTATAAATAGAGAAAGCCTTAAAACAGGGCTCAGGAAGAGTGAATTGTGTTCCTGGTATAATCAGTCCTGCTGAGTGACCTTGACAGTCACTTCGGTCCCTCGTACTTTGGTCTCTTAAGCTGCAAAGTGTATCTTACATTTCTGATGGCTTCTTGGTAAAGATTTTTGAACTCCGCAGGTAAAAAGCCCCCATAATGGTATAAGCTAAGCAACCCCCCTCCCACCACTGCTTACTGTGGAAATTACTCTGCTATTTTCTTGGGGAGAAAAAAAAAAAGGAGGGGAATCTCAGTGGGAGTTTATCAGATGAAAAAATCAAATCATAGTGAGCAGAATGGGAGCTTGGTGTTCACTCACCCTAAGCTTTATCACCTATAAAAGAAACGCTTGCCTTTGTGCTGGTCTCTCCCTAGTCCCTGGGGAGAAACGGGTGTTCCCGAAGCATGCTTCAGCTCATCACTATGGGCATCTAACACCCGTGGGATGGTCTTTTTCTCTGCTGACTACAGAGAGAGTTGAAAGTATCTCTGTTATAGATAAATCGTGACCAGATAAGATGAATCCCTCCAAAATGACTACATTTGAGAAATTGGGTGTTCTCCAAATATTTTCTAAGATTTCCAGCCAGCTTTGACTGCTTACCAGTCTGAGGTCTTAGTATTGCTGGAAGCCAGCTACTTTATCCTGCTGGGTGTTAGAAACTTTAGGTAACCCCAAATCTTGGTCTTACAAAGCAAAGGCTTTGTGAGACTCAGAAGGCTGGGTGGGTTCTGCAACCAATGAAACAGGAAAGTCTCATTGCTTCCCTAAAGCTCACCATTCCCTCTATCCAATTAATGAAGTTGTGCTCTGAGGACTTCCTGGGAGACAGCAGCATGTTGTGTGGTCCCCACCATCTTGACACTGATCTGGTACAGTTCACTCCTAGTCAGAAGACACCATGTAGGAGTGGAGAAATAAACAGAAGGCAAAGGAAAAACACTGTTTAATTAGCCCCTTTCCAGGCTATGTTGCTTTGTCTTTCCAGTGCATTTGAATGTGTGGCTGTTTGCCTTGCAGAGGGATGCCCTGGCTTGTGTAATGGCAACGGCAGATGCACTCTGGACATGAACGGCTGGCACTGTGTCTGCCAGCTGGGCTGGAGAGGAGCCGGCTGTGATACTTCCATGGAGACAGCATGCGGTGATGGGAAAGACAACGACGGAGGTAAGACATGAGCACGTGTGATATGTCAGGCTTCGCAGAGCCTATAAACTTTGCACAGTGAACAGTCAGCTGGGCTTGATTCTGCAGGGCGGATTGTTTTTTGACAGCTGGTGGAAAACAGACAGCAAAGTCTGCCAGGCTGACTCAGCCAGAGTGGATTTGAATTCAAATGAAATGGACTTGGGGTTTCAGGGATGAAGAGGGAGTTTTGTTTATCCTCAAATCAAGTCCATATACCAGAGAGCAAGCAGAGACTATGCACTCATCCTACCACACAACCTCATCCAAGTGGCTAGCAGTGACTCGATGGGACCACCTCAGACAGGGAATGTTCCTGACTCTTCAAACTTTGGCCTCACTGCCTGAGGTTTTCATCAAGGCTCTCTGGTAGGTCACTACTGACTTGGGATGTCTGTTTTGCAGAAACTTAGAGGCTTCGGTGACTGATCCCCATGCCCACAAGCCATCCAATCCCTCTCGAACCATATTTTATTGATTACAGTTCCATATGTAATGATGTCAGGCATGTGAATAATAGCTGTGCATAATGCAAACTTAATATTCAGAGTTATCTCATTACAAAGGAAGCCCTGGTGCAGTGTGAAGGTTTGAATTAGAGAACAGGAGATGAGATATTAAATTTAAGGAATAAGGGAGACTGCATAATTTGTTTTGTTGTCACTCAGCAAAAGACTTTGTAAACCACAAGTCTGGGCCAGGACCCAGACTGTGAAGTGGAAACTGCATTTTGCAAGCCTCTGTTTTATCATATTCACAAGAACAGTAGAGTTTGAAAAAAAAAAAAGTAAAAATAGCCAAGCCAAGACTGTGATTATCTGCTTCACAGCAACTGGGATTCTGATTGAATATTTAAAATATTTCTGCACATCTGGCATGGCAAATGGACCAAATTATCCCTTTAGAGAAGATGGAAAAAATTGGAGAACTATACAAAGAGTACACACTATAAAACAAAGGTCACTTTTTGGCCTCATGTGAAATTGAATATCACTGTACTCGTCTTTCCTATTTAAAGCTGACACAGGTCAGCAATAAAGTTCATCACATCAGATGTGTAAAAATATGGTAAATAGAGACAAGGATAATCCCAGTTTCCATGGAAAAAATATAACCAACAAAACCCCTGTGAAATTTTTAGAAAGAGAGAGAAGAAGGAGTAATCCAGCCTAACACAATGTAGACCACAAATGTGTAACACCAAAAAAACCGTGGCCAGACTCCAGACAGGTTGGTGGAATGCCATCTCCTCGTATCTTCTAGTTGAAGGTGCTAACACTGTAACTTGGTTACCTTCACCTTGAAACAAGCTGTTTTTCACCTCACTAGCCTGCAGGACAGCAGATGTAGACAGGATAGACAATAAGCATCGACATGTTTACAAGTTAGCGTGCATCAGCTGCTAGCTTGCATTTGGTGAACTTTTGTGGAGCAGTGGAGTACACAGACAGAGTGAAGTGACTGATAGGTTGTAACATATTGCTTTGCGACAGCTTATTGATATGTTAGAGCCCACTAATGAGTGTTGACTGTACTCTTGGTACACTAAAAAAAATTCAAAACATACATGGTGTGCATTACAGTTTACAGATAACCCATGTCACACACTATGCTATTCCTTTGATTTTGCAACATTACTGCTTAGGACCCCCCTCAGCTGGAAAGTGGAACAGTTTACCTTCTTGACGTGATTTTTATACATTTTTATGGATTGTCTGTATTTGTTGGCTCAAATCTAGATTTTTGATCTCTGAGATGCAGGGGCATCAACAGTGGTGAGGTATGTCTGTTTTGAAGCCTGAGTTCCTTCTTTAGGACAGAGATTTGAATAAAGTAACATGGACTCATGAAGAAAGGCTGATTCTGCACCTATTTTCCTGGGGGGGTTTATGCTGATTTCTATAGCAAGACAGATGGAGACGTTTGTAGAAAACACACAGAATAATTTAGATTGGAAGGGATGTCCAGCAGTTGTCTAGTTCAACTCCCTGCTCAAAGAAGTTCTAATCACATCAGGTTTCTCAAGGCTGTGTCCAGTCTACTCTTTAACACCTCCACGGATGGAGATTTCACCAGTTTGAGCAACCTGTTCCAGTTCATGACCATCCACATATTCTCCTAATATTTAGTCATAATTTTCTGTGCTCTGAGTTACTGTCTGTTGCCTTTTGTCCAGCACCATCCTAGAGTACTCCAGATAGCTTCTGTCTTTGCCTCCATAGCAGGAATCTCTAGTGGAGCATATATATGTTTCACATGTGACAGCTGCCTTTGGATTTCTCAGATATCAAAAGGCAAGTCAAATGACACTAGGCACCTGTGCTTAGAAGCAGAATTGAGCCCATATTCATTGCAGCCACTTCATCACCACAAATATTATGCCTTGGGAAATTACTGTGCTTTGAAGAGCTCTGAAGAGATGTAGGCCTGAACAATATCTTGAAAGAGTATGTAGTATGTTTATGAGCAATATGGTTTCTCCCTCTTTTGGGATCCTATCACATCCTCTACAGCAACACATGCTCAGGGCTGGAGAAAGGTGTTCACCATAAAGGATTTCAGGGCTATTGCTGATTTGTCTTCATATGCACATGGGGATCACGGTCTTTTCATGAAGCTTTAGCAGTCAAACATCTGAGCTAGTCACCATAGGTGCCATCAGTGGAGAGAAATAGATTTAGGGCATCATTGCTCTGAGTTATTTCAGACATCACCTCTTAGGTCCCTACTTTTGGTGGGTAACCTCTGCCCTTCAAGTCAGTTTCAGCCCAGAGCTACATCTCTCAAAGCTGAGACACTATGCTGGGGCCATC
This sequence comes from Megaceryle maxima, assembly GCA_024605025.1. NCBI lineage: Eukaryota > Metazoa > Chordata > Aves > Coraciiformes > Cerylidae > Megaceryle > Megaceryle maxima. The sequence goes on from JANHGN010016083.1 coordinate 4,330, forward strand.
CACACTATGGAGGGGCGTTTTCACTCCGCCTGAGCTCATTGCAAGCTGGTTCCTGTGCTGTGGTATCGAGTGTCTGCTAATCGAGGTCCCTGCAGCCGGAAATTCCTCGGGATAATGGGAGCTGAAATCAGAATCTTTTTCATCAGATCCCAGCCTAATCATACCCTGAGGGAGAGGAGTACCAAATTACAGGGTGTGTTTGCCTCTTAAATCTGGAGGCTGTGCAGATAAACAATAACAAGCTAAGCAGAAAGAATGGGTGAAATGTAATCTCCATTCAGGTTAGAAAAAAGGTGTCTCAGAGAGCAGTCCCCTCTCTACACACAAGTGTCATTTGTCAAAGGTAGCACTTAGGTTTCACACCCAGGTCCACTTTATTTACACTTTTAAACACAAAGCCCATCAACTTGAAAGGACTTACAGCAAGTAACTGAGAGCAGGCGATCATCCAATATCAGTCAAGGGAAAACAGTGCAGTGACAGAGCTTTAACAGTCTAGGCTAGGATTTTGTACATTTGACCTAAGAGGCCACCTGTATTACAACAAATGGGAGGTGTTTCCTTAAAACAAGCTGAGAAAAGTGGTTCTTACCTCACTTCGGCAGAAAATAACCTCTCTAAATCATGGCTGTGAACACTCACTATCTGAGAGTAGTCCTGTCTCACCCCACATTAAGTGCTCTGTCATGTGCTTGAAGAATAAGAAGTTTGAAGGTTTAAAAGACCAAGGAAATTATCTTCTGTGACAAGTCCTAGAAGTGGAGTTAATGGCATTTGACAAAGCCTTGAGAAGAGGCTGATATTCCATAGGATAAATATGGGCTCCATTGGTTTGGTGGACTCCTCTGTTAGGAACAAAGTGTACAGGAAAAATGAAGAGGAATAGGAATGGGTATTCTTCACAATGTCACAGATATGCCATTGTTATGCTGTGTTAATTAACTGTATTTGCTCTGGAGAAATCATCTAAGTATATGACTCCTGCCATTTTGAGAGGCAGAAAGTTGGCCAATTCCCTGCTGTCCAGATACACCATAGTGTCCTGAAACCATGAGGGAATTACAGATATTAAACTAAGTTGCTATTTTGATCTGAAAGGCCTGTCTGATCAGTGCAGTAACTTCACTGGAGGGCCTTTGTTATTGTTTTGGGCTTTTCCAGAGTATCCAAGTCTTCTGGATAAGGTTGTTCTTGAATTTGCTGGTTCTCTCTGAACACATCCTTCATTCCCTGCTTTGAACAACTCCATTTGCTTAACAGCTGCTGAACTCTGCCCAAAGTGGATCTACTTCACTTGTGAAAGACAAGATTCTTTCTCAGATGAGAAATATGTCTGGAATATAAATTTTCCTAATATTATGTAACCTTTCATATTCATTAGAGGTTGATGTTCAGTCGTCTGCTGTTCTCTGATGCCTCTTCCTACTTTAAACACTTCCAAAAGCTTCTGTTAGTGATTACAGCAGGATAATTTAAACAGGTAGACAACTGGATAGTTAGATAGATAGTCAGTCTTCCCAGTTAAATAATACTGGCCTATCCTAGCATATACTGCAAACCATTACATAGAAGTATAGCAACTTATTTTTCTCACGTCACCTGGTCAATGATCTTCCTTTAAGAGTGAAGAAAATAAAACATCCTGTTCTCTTTTTCTGCAGGAATTGTAGCAGCCAACTGTAGTGTCTCATTTGTGACACCTACACACAATGCACTTAGTCTAGCACGAACACAGGGTCCTAGTGTACATCAGGCCCCATTTTGCCTTTGCAAGTTCTGTCTGTGCTTCACCAGATTCTATCCAAGAGCTAGGTGGTGAAGCAATCCTTATGCTTTCCTTGTCTCTATCCTCCTGTGCCAAAACAACTAAAAGTTGCCTTTAATTTTCCAACCCTGAGGGAGTGAGCAGGTCAGACCCAGCAAGCCACTGCACATGGGATTTTTGCTTTTCCTTGCAGTATTAGTTATTGCTGCCAGTAGAAACCAACTCTCAGATAAGGGAAGATGTGATTCAGGAATGGGTTCTCTGAGGCAAATCAAGGCTGCTTGTTTAACTATACCATAGCACATTGGTCCAACTCCACAGAGCAATAATGCTTTGTGTCTTGCTTGTACCATTCAAGGATCAGGTAGTGCTTGTAGCAAGGTGGAGACTTGCATAATGCTTCAAGACAGCAGTGTTTCAAATTCTTTGGCAAGAGAAACTTTGGCACTGCACACTGGCCTTCTTAACACCCATGTGCCCACCATCTGTCCACCACATGACAAATAATGTGTTAGAGAGCTGTCAGGAGTCTGTATTACTCCTTGCCAGTGAGTAGGGTTACACCTGGAGATAGCATGAGGGTTGCAATGGGAATTGTAAAAAATCCAGGAGAACCTCAGAACGCAAACCTTTCTCTTTGCAAATGCTGCAGACAAGGTTGGGTGGGGTGCTTGATTTTTTCTTTTTCTTTTTGTACACTGTCATGAACCTTTACCTCATGCTTGCAAGGCTTTTATAGCATGAGAAGATTGTCTCCTGGGCATGGTGTGGGAGCTGTCTGCTTCTTCAAAACCATAAAAAATGATGCATTAATGTTCTAGCTACATTTATGAAGGGAAGTGTTGAGATATGAATGCACCTGGGGAAAGAACCATCATAAATTAATATTTACCATCACAGATAGATCCAGTCAAATAACAGCATCATCTTGGAGGAACCACAAAGTACTACTAAAAAGATGAGGAAGGCTGCTGTACCTGAGAAGAGTGACTAGCTGGTATAATTTGTTATAAATCACCCAGCTTCTCTTCCTCTATGTTTATGATTAATCAACCATTCCTCAAGTAAGAGAACAAAATGACCAGTTCAGATTTTCAGGTTTTAGCTCTTTGATGATTCTGTCTTGGACGGTAACACTTGGGTAGCACCTGCTGCCAGTTGTTAGCACAGGGGCTGTCAGGAAGGTGGTGTGAACTCAGGCATTACAGCATCCAGAAGCAGGTGTTGGTTGTGCCATGATGGAGGATGATGTATTCTGAACTGAGGATCTAACAGTGGCTATGGATTGTCTTGACAGCTTGGGAGAATTTCTGGAACTTTTGACTAGTCCTTAATGAAATGCCTTTCATTAATAGATTCAGAAAGAAACCATGAATGTGTCCTTTGTGTGGAAAGAAACCTACCATTCACTGATGAAATGAGGGAAGTTACTCATGGCAAGGAGGCACTGCTGGTATATAAGTTGTAACAAAAGGTGTCATGAACTGTCCTCAGAAAAGGCAGGCTTGGACATCCATTTCACAAAGTATTTCTGCACCTGAAAAAAAGTGCTTAAACAGCGTTCGGGCACCAGTGCTCAAAGGAGAAATTCAGGAAAACTCTACCAGACCTGATTGAGCACCTGAGGCAAACTGTTGCCTCATCTTTGGGCCAAGAATTCCCCTTAAAAACCTATGGGTTTTTTCCCCGAATGTGTTCAGGATGCACAGGGTGCATGGCCATTTTCCTTGAGACCAGGATTTGAGAAACATGCCTATTATTCAAGTTACCTGAGACCACTTTCCAAGCTGTGCTCAGATGATTGCATGAATTGCTTTGGATTCAGTAAACAAAAAAGGTTAAGGTGAACTTTTCAGTGGCAGTTTAAGACTTGCAGCGCTTGCCAGGAAAGTGAGAGACCTTGGTGACAAGGATATCTCAGCTGCAGAGGGTGTGAACCCTTTGCTCCCACAAAAAAGTATTCAAAGCTTTGAGTCCATTTTTTTTCATAGAATCACTTTTGAAAGGTCCTTTGCCTCCTGAAGGAGGCAGTTTCAGGTACAGTATTGAATGACCATTGATCAGGTTACATGACCTATACTTACTGCAGTGTCTGAAAGCTGGGTCTGTCCTCTGCTGGGAAGGGCCCTTGCGTGCTTTGCTCAGATTCATGAATTTCACTCAAAACACAGATTTGCCTGCTTACTATGCTGCTTTGATGATCATGCAATGCGTAAGGCCCTTTGTTCAAAGCCTGCCTGGAGAAGGGAAAAGATCTGTGAGGCCAGATGCATCAATTGTATTCTCCGGAGCAATGAGGAGCTGGGGTATGCTGTGAACTGTAGACTCTAAACACATTATTATAGCTCTGGTTTATGCCCAGCTAGTGGTGATTATCATGTGTTTTCTGTCATTTCTTCCTTCCACTTCCCTTCTTTTTCTTTTTAGATTTTTTTTTTTTTTTTTTTAAACAAGAATGTAACTCTGGATTAGGATGAACTTTTTGCAGAACATTTCTGTAGTGACTACCACTGCAGAGCTCTGCTTGTGCACTAGAGCCCAAGGAGTCCTGTAATTCAAATACATGATTACTATTATATCTGACTATGTTATTTTGAACTTGTAAACATGTGATGATCACTTAGAGAAAGATGTGAGGGCAGTTCCTCTCCCAGGCTAATTAATCTAATTTATCCAGAATACGAAAAAGCCTTATTCAGGCAAAATCAAAACAGAGCAAGTGGGATAGAAAGAACTAAGAGAACATTAATAGCTAACATGATCACAGGGGTTTGACAGTCACATTCCTTACATCTGTGTTTTGCTTCCCTTTGATTTCTTACAGTGGGGCCAAAAGCTACAACTCCTTTGTTGAATAGGTAGGATTGTTCTCTGCAAAGCACTGGAGTAAAACCTATTTATTCCCCAAATCCAATTGAAGTAAATTGAGTGTCAGTCCTCAACTCAGAACAGAACATCACTAATCCTGGTAAACCTTCATCTCACAAACATACACATGAACAATAATTTCTGTTTTGTGCAGAAGTATTGAGACATTACTTTAGCCTGTTTCATCAGTTTAGACTAGAGCTGGAAGGGTAAAACCTGATTTGCTGAAGTGTTAGACTAACACTTCTTTAGCTTTACCTTTTAGCATCTGTATTTTAAACTCTCCCCATACAATCTCAGTAATGGAATCATAGAACCATAGAATCATAGAACTGATTAGGTTGGAAGAGAACTTTAAGATCATTAAGTCCCACTGTTAACCCATCACTGCCAAGTCCACCACTAAACCATGTCTCTCAGCACCACATCTACACTTAGTCTTTTAAATACCTCCAGGGAAGGTGACTCCACCACTTCTCTGGGCAGCCTCTTCCAGGGCTTGACAAACCTCTCAGTGAAGAAATTTTTCCTAACATGCAACCTAAACCTTTTCTGGTGCAACTGGGGGCCATTTCCTCTTGTCCTATCACTTGTTACTTGGAAGAACAGACCAACCCCCACCTCGTTCCAGTCTCCTTTCAGGTAGTTGTAAAGAGTGATAAGATCTCCCCTGAGACATCCAGCAGTATCACTGGACTGGGTCCTGATGTGTTTCATGGTCCATAGGATGCTCTCTGCCTACAAACAGGTCCATCCCTCCCTTTGGCCAGCCTGTTCCAGCCTGACACTTGACATGCAACACCTGTCAGAGTCTGCTTAAACACATAATAACACCTCTAGCTGAAGGTTATTTGCATTCTGTTGTTGTTAACATGACGGATTTTTGTTGCAGCATCCATAACTCTGTAGAAATGCTCAATTATTCAATCTCAGTGAGCTAAGACGCTGCCCATTAAATCAGTCAACACAATTGTGGGGCCATGAAAAGTCACAGCTAATTTGAAATTTTATTAGCTCACAGCTGATCTTGTTTACTGCAGAAGCAGTGTCTCAAAACCAGCCCTTTGCTTCTGTACAAAACTCTAATCCTTGACATCTTGTTGGCAGTGTGTTGTGGTGGGTGAGGGAATTGGAAGCCAGATTGAATGAGGCTTGAAAGAGGAATGAGACTGCTGTGGGATTTGCAAGCACTTTGCAGCCAGCAAGTGCATCAGCATCCCAAGGAATGCAAGGACAGTAGCCCTATTGCTGCTAATTATTCTAGGACAAGAGGAAATGGCATCAAATTATGCCAGGGGAGGTTTAGGTTGGACATTAGGAAAAGCTTCTATACCAAAAGGGTTATCAAAGACTGGAACAAGCTGCGCAGGGAAGTGGTTGAATTGCCATCCCTTGGATGTATTTAAAAGCTGTCTAGATATGGTGCTTTAGGATATGGTATTGTAGTGGCCCTGGAAGAGTTAGATAACAGTTGGACTTGATGACCGTAGTCTTTTCCAGCCACAGCAATTCTGTGATTCTATTCTGCAGGACAGTAGTTGCTATGAACGTGACAGTTTTTGTTCTGGCGAGGGAAAATGTCATACTCATCTCATCATAGAGGTAAGCCAAAAGATCTGTCTCTTCTCATAAGCAGTGGTGTTCAATTGGAACACAGTTTTTCCTATCAGTTAGTGTCTGGTTGTGTGTCTAGGATCTTAATCCATTCCTAGCAAAGGAAGCTTTCAGGGAAGCTGGCAAGTATGGATGTGAAGATTTATAGGCAAGGAAGATGGTCACAAAACCCTTTTAGTTACTCAGCACCTGCCCTGTCCTGCATGCTCGGGTGGGAAGGAGCTTGTCTCAGTTAACCAACCACCCGGCAGATGTCATGCTTACCCTATCAACTTTGTTGCTATTGAAACACACCTGGAACAAGTTCATTTTATTTGTTATGTTTTTTGTGAAGAAAATTACTTTTGGCTTAGATCCTGCAACAACTTGTATGGAAAATACCTCCAGCTCACCTGAAGCTCCAGTGGGCAGGGTAAGCAAGACACAGTCCTGAGTCCCCTCCACACTGACCCCAGTAGCTCCAGATTTTCAAAAATTCCAGTTGGTTTGGCTGGCTGTATTTTTTTGGGTGCTATTTAAACATCATAAAGGGCATAAGTTTCAGAAAGTGATGCATCACAAACTTGACAGTTTTGATAGCCAAGTAATTTTAGGTCATCTTAAATTTGGCATCCAGGTGACTGTGGAAGGCAGTTATGATACTGAGTATCTTGTGAAACTCCTAAGGTCAACATTCCGATCTGTTGTCATTACCTAATGTAGTTGTCCCAGTTGCTACAGTGAAAGTGTTTAAAGTCAGTTAATATCAGGTGTTTTCCAGCTGGTATTAAGCAAGTATCGAGCTTGTTGGGCCAAGGTCCTGCTCCATGAAGGCACAGACAGCTTTAGACTTTAGTCCCTTCTGTTAAGCAATGCCTGCATAGAGAACAGGATGAAAATACATTGCAGACAAAAATCCTTACTGAGAATTGTGGTTATTTCATTCAGTTGTGCTGGTCCTTCAGAGACTTTTTGGGCTGGAATGGATGTCTTGTAAAAGAAAATAAAAAGTTTCTGCTCTCGGTCTAAGGCAGAGTTTGGAAGAGCTCACTATCAGGATTAGGGCATTTGCAATCTTTAAAATGAGACAGAGCACATTCCTAAAAACATCAGTCCAACTTAACTCTTGAGATACAAGCTAGATGCAGTAATCCCAAACTAAAACTCATTGTCTAGTGATACACAGAGTGCAGATTATCTGATCAAAGTGGACTTGTTCCCCTAAAAAATAATGCTGGTTAACTAAATTAGAGCTGCTTTATCCTCAGTGGCAGAAAAGAAAGGTTTTCTGCTGAGGCCAGTTCATTATCATTCATGTGTTTTCCACTCTGAAGACAATGAGACAGGGTTCACACAATGACCTCTAGAGATCCCATCCAGTCTTGCTTATTCTATGAATACACGAGTCTTACTAAAAGATGCAAGCTGCTGATCACGCTATTTACCATGTTTGGCAATGGCTTGCCAATGGTTCTCTTTTCACAAAGGCAGTGATTTGATTTACCCCATGGTATCTCTGAGATTGCAAAAGGTACGTATTTCATGGCTTTATACAAAGGAGGTGTGACAAAAGAGTTTTATTTTGGGGCAGGACTGACAAAGAGACACATGTGTCTATATAGGATGCATAAATGTCTCAAAGATGTAAAAATTCTTATTACATGGAAATAATAAGGAATATAAGAGATGGCTTAGTGATGGATCTCCAAATTAATTTGTTAATTGAAAGGCTTCTATGATTGAAGATGGTTTTGAAGGGATTCCTTGGAACTGGTTTCTGTATCCAACTTTATTCAGCATTTTTATCATTGTCTTAGAACGTACTTTAAATCTATTCTGGTAAAATCTTCAGATCACCTAAAGCTTGATATGGTGGTAAATAGTGTACCAAGGTCATTTTGATACAGAGTGTCCTGTCTCACATCTCTACAAGGTCACAATCAAACAAAATGTGTCTTAATGCAGCAAAATGCAAGATAATCCCCCTGGGAACAAAGCAAGCAGGTTATACTTACAGGTTGGGAGACTCTTGAAAAGCAATGACTCAGAACAGGATTTAGAGGTCACTGGAGATAATTGTCTCAACATGAGTTCTCAGTGCAGAGCTGTGGCTAAAAGGCTACTGTGAACCTTAGAAGTATAAAAACCCAAAAGTTGGGAAATGATCTCCCTTCTGTATCCAATATTGCTGCCACAGTTCTGCGTCCAGTGTTAGAGCCCACATATAACAAAAAATGTGCAATTACTGGAACAAGATCAAAGGATGCCACACACCAAAAAAATCCAGCAGCTGGAAAATAAACCTTACAATGGGAAGTTTCATCTTCCTCAGTTGTTCAGAGAAAAGGTTTGGAATGGATTGTTGCTCTGTATGGAGGGATTCGTATTTGGAAAAGACATTTTAGCACCCAGTACCGAAGGAAACATTGGTAACCTTGCAAAGGCAAAACAAGTTCCAGTAGTGGAATAGTGGAGTTCGACAGATTCAGCCTTCAAATAAGATGCAGTTTCCTGGCAGTAATTAAGCATTTGAATAGCCTACTGGAGGAAGTGGTGGGCTCACTGTAATCATCTGTCTTTGATATATAACATATCTTTCTAAAAGACAGGATTTAATCCAGTTCTGGGGAAAAAGAAAACCAAAACAACAGCCTGTGTATATAAGAGGTTAGACAAGCTGATCGTAGTAGCCTCTTTGGCATTAAAGCACACGAATTACTGTAATCTCTCTAAGTGGGACTTTCAGCATTGCATGGGGATAATTCATCAGCACATTTATTCTCTGGTCTGAAGAGCCATGGGCAAATTATGGCTATATGTAGAGTAAGGGAGGTGCCACTTTTTAAAGCCAAGAACTGTATAAACACAGCCATATCTGAGAACTTACTCTGATGCATATCTGTGCTCTGGGAGCTACTGGAGTTAGGAATCCACATACGGATCATGGAACATTGTGGGTTTGCTGCTGCAAAACTTGAGGTGCAGAAGCCACTTGCCCCATGTTCACCCTTTCCATTACCTCTCTCCGAAAATTTTGCAGTAAGTTCTAAGGAAGGTTCACCTTTATGCTTTATAAATTTCAAATTGTTTTGTATTATTACTTCACCTTGTTCTGAGAAATCATACCTTGCTATATTTTCCTTTACTGTAGTGATGGCTTCCCATGTTTATTTATTTTTTGTCTATTTAGAGCATTAAAACATGAGTTCTATTTTGATCTGATTTTATTTTCACTTAATCCATGCAGCTTTCTTCATGGGTAGGGAGCTGCTTGCAAATGTCACTATATCCTCACTTTTCTGATAAGAAATCTCAGTGCATGAGAAGTCGTAGTTGTGTACAGTTTTATTATATCTCCTTACAATTTGCTGGAGGGCACCACTTGAATCACTTGTGGACCATACAATAAAAAGCCATCAGAAAACAATATTCAGATGGAGATGGAACTATTTGTGACTTATTTTGTAGCCTAACTCTTGCTGTTTTCCATGACTCAGACAAAAGTGTCCTTTGCATTTTCTAAGTGAAGGAAATGCTTTGTCCTGAGAGTGCTGTTGATATTGGAGGGAGTTGAACAGCTAGGCCCCATTTCAGCTCTTGGGGACCTTAATGACTTTAAGATGTTGGTGACAAACCTCTCCGGTGTGATTACCCCCAGCTTACTCCATACAGTCCTGAAACACATTAGTTAAAAGGGTTATCTGCAGATGAGGCCTTAGCATTTCCACCTGTACAAAACATTGTCCTGTACATCTGTTCTTCAAATATTTATTGGCTGTTTCCTGCAAAACCAACATTTTCTTGCTATCTTGCAGCTTCAGGTCCCAAAATACATTTCTGATGTCTGGAATAAAGACAGGGTAATGAAGAGGTTTGGTGCAGCTGGTTTGCGGTCCTCTCAGCAGACTGTCTGTAGCCTTAGAAAATATTAATGTGTGGGAGAAAATGACAACATTTTATCTTGCTTGAAACTTTAGTCAATATAGTAACAAGGATGGTTTGTTGTTTCTTTTCAATCCTTTTTTTTTTTTTTTTCCTATCAAGTAGCTATGGATAAGCATATTACATCTATGCAGGTCTTTATTCTGTGAATTGTCTCTCAGATTCCATCTGAGATTTCACCTTCCAGAATTCTACTGGCCTAATCATCTGCAGCAAGTCATTTTTTTAATGGGCAAATAAAACATAATTAGTTCTTTTTCATTAGAACTAGTCATCAAGAGAAAAGGCAGATGGGTAGGTTTTGTGCTTGAGATGATAAATTTTTGTGGCAATTTTGCAAGGAGTTATAAAGACGTAGAGATAACAGAACAGACAGAAGTAAGGATATTGGATGGGATTTTCAAAAGCACTTTTGCTAATCTAACACTGCTCCCATTATTAATGGCAGGTGCAGAGCACTTGTGAAACTGACTCATTGTGTGTGTGCACAGGTCTACATGGAGCAGATACTGCATTTTGACCCACACATAGACTGGAATCTCTGGGAATGCCAAACAAGATTTTTGTTCAGTTTTCTGGGTAACCACGTGAAGTGATGTTGCCAGTGATGTTTCATGGCACTAAAATATTCTGAAAAGGGAACGCATATAACTCAACAGAACATGAGTCCATGTCATGTAAGCCATCATAAGTACTAGAGCAATAATAAAAGATCAGATTCTCATCCTTTTTATATTAAAGTAAATTCAAAGTAATGACAATAACATTAGTGAAAAGACTTCTAATTCATACTGGTATAACTGAGATGAAACTGAAGCTCACAATCTGTAATAATGACTATCTGTCTCATTTTAATTTACTGTTTCTTGAAAATAAAATTACATTCTCCTGACAACTCCAAATCTCATTGCACTTCAGGAGAGACTTACCTTTCAGGACAGTGTTGCTCTACAAGCACATTCATATCTTGCCTCTATGCCAAAATAATTTGTAGGATGCTAGCTGTAGAAGTGGTTTTTCTGAAAAAAGAGCTCCCAGCAACTATATATGAATCCCAAACACTCATTTCACATAGGTCTTTGAACATCCATCACATGGTAACAATTTTCATTCACTATCAAACTGTCTTGCTTGAACTCTTGAGTTGGAACTGAAGGGCTCCATTTCCTGTTACCCCAGAACAAAAACATCCAGTTCCCTTATCTGATTTAAAGATCCATCTCTGCTACGTGTTAACAACTTTTATTTCTGAATGTGATGTTTCATCAAACCTTTTCTGAGCTTCTTTTTGCGTTTCCTTTCCTGTCACCGCTGTTTACTAAGCTGTTTGCAATGAATAGTGACATCTTAAAAATGGACTGGGGAATGCTGCTGTGTTGTTGGGAGGAGAAGTAGTACTGTCTGTGCGTCTGATGACTTGACAGATATGCAAACCTTCATTTTACTAGAGCACGCTTGGCAGGTTTTTCTCATGTGTTTCCACTGCTATTATTGTTGTTATTACTAATTTAGTGGTGCTGAAAGTACAAGATTTATATGCTGAGAGTTTGAGGTCATCTTTTATTCTGTGTCTGCATGGAATAAATGTGACAAAGGCCAAAAGAGACCAAATCTTCTCAGCAAAATCTCCTTTGCTTTCTCATCTAACTAACCAGAATCTTTCATGGGTTACACATATAGATCTTTCTGTCCTCTGTATTCACTATTTAGTCCTACCACAAGCAACCTTGATAGCGTTGGTGTGATGCAATGTGGCTGTGATTTACACAGGTTACAGAAGCAACATACAAAAGTAATTATATATTAACAGGAAAACACCCACCCTTTGGGGCTCTGAATTTATCTGTGTGACTGAAATGTGAAATACCATATCCCACTATTAACCTCAATTTAGAGTCTAATCTCATGTGTATGTGTGTTTTCATATGTAACATATTAATGCATACTATTTTTACATATTAATGCATACTTGAGGTTCTTCATTGGGGTTTTAAGGGAACATGCCTTACTCTGTGTAGATTTAAATTCACATTTCTCTGTTGTGTGCACTGGAAAGAGTTCTTGCACCCTGAAGTCTACAGCGCTTCATGTTACCATTGCTCTGAAATCTTCCTTGCCCTCTGCAGATGGCCTGGTGGATTGCATGGACCCAGACTGCTGCTTGCAGCCACTGTGCCACGTCAATGCACTGTGCCTGGGCTCCCCAGATCCCCTGGATATCATTCAGGAGACGCAAACCCCCATCTCCCAGCAGAGCTTGCATTCATTCTATGATCGGATCAAGTTCCTGATTGGCAAGGACAGCACTCATGTCATCCCAGGAGACAACCCTTTTGAAGGAGGGTAAGTGAACTTTGGTTTTGATTCAGAAAGACGTAAAGCCTAAGCCACTTGGCCATTTTAAAACACAGAATGGCAGTAACGTGCAGAACATGGAAATTGTCTAAGGGAAGTAGATATCTGAAAAATGTTGTGGGTGATATATTTATGCTGACTGTCTCCTCATCTGCAGTGTCCTGCCGGACAGTAAGACAAGATACTTCTTTCCCAATGCATATGGGCAGTTACATCTTTCCTGCCTTCTTTTTTATTGCAAGGAGGGAAAGCCATCCATTCAGCAAGGCTCTGCTAGTTCAAGTGACTGACATTTTCCAGAAGTATCTTGTAAACAGCAGTGGCAGAACTTCTGGCCCTGACAGAGCCAAAAGAAACTAGAATGGTATTTACAGTCTATAGCGTGACTATTAGAGACCTCAAAAGAACTGAGGAAAACTTTACACTCTAGGGAGAGCTGTTAGAGTGATTTCCAATATAAACAATCAACTTTATTAATATAATTGGTTTTACTACTGAAACATTCTTTATCACTGCAATCTTCATCAAAAAAATGGAACTGGGAAAGAAGTCTTGCACAGTTAAATTCTGTGACTGCATCTCAGCCCTTTGTTGAAGTACAAGCCTGACTGTCAGGGGAGGTCATCCCTTTAAAATCACATGCTTATAGCAGGACACCATAATACATACCCTGGGGTGTCAGATTCTTAGATCATTCAGTGTCTGCCCTGACTGTTGCTTTTCAGAAGTGGTGACCCTGAGCCAGGAGGTGGTTCTCAACACTTCAGTTTGGACTTTGTTAATTCCACCCAGACATTAATGGCTTACTTTCAGCCTTTCCACACACAGCAGTGAATAGGTTGGCACTGAAAAGATATCACACTTCTGTTTGTGTGGGTATTTACTTCAGCACTTGCATCTCAGCAGGCCTCTCAGGCCCCTCTGGGTCTGACCTAATGCTCTCCTATGAAGGGACATTGCCAACATCCCTTGGGAACCACCTCCCATGTATCACCATCTTTGGTGGTCTGACCTCAGACGTGAACCACTTAGAAGCATGCCAGTGTCAGGGAGTTGGCCTGATGTGATAGTTTCCCTGACTTGTCTTGCTGCCAAACCCTTCAGAGTCCAAGAAAACTGACAACAGTGATTCAGATTAAGGCCAAACTGCTGTACTTCATCAGCATTCTGCAGACTGCAGGGTCTGGATGCTGAACAGTCCAGACTCTGGACTAAATGTTAGCACAGTGAATTCTCTGCTCTCAGTTTTTCTGGTTTGTTGCTCTAAAATCAGGCTTTGGATTATAAAATAGATTATAGTCAAATTTTGTTCTTCTTATATATTTAGGGTTACAATTCCTCAGCTGAGCTTGCAGTCAGAAACCTTTCTACAGAAGACTCTGGTATGACAGTCTCCATGTGTATCCATTCTGCTAAGTAGAGAGTTTTGGTAGACATATGTCGGTTTTGAATAACCTTTTCCATACAGCTAAGGAACTATAGGAGTCTTCGTACATGTAAGATAAAAAAATTAAATTACAACTTCTCTGTAAAGTCTACTTGCATTCAGCAGCACATGGAGATGGGGGGAAATAGTGGGAATCTCTCATTTGTACAGTGAATTTGATACTGGGAGTGCCAGCAGAGGACCAGCAGAAAGACTGTGTCATTTAGGGTCACATTAGCTCCTACAAGAGTTACATGTGTTTCATAGATCTGATGACAGAGGAGCTCTGAGTAGGAAGGAATTGCTAACCATCTGTAGATGTTCTGCTAAAGAAAGATTCAGGATTCAAAAGAGCACCTGCTAACCAAAATGTTTATCTGGCATATAGATTACTACAGTGAGGGAATGCAAAGACTAAAATCAATAGGAAGGGGTTTAATGATTGCTTCTCATTAACTGCAGTGCAACTAATAGATGGGGCTTCTTGTTCCATTTAAGTTAACAAAAGAATTATACAGAGATAGTGAAGATTTATGAAGTTGCCATTCTTAAAATATCAGCATAAGGTGAGTATCACAAAATGTGGACTACAGGGAGGTCACCTCAAGCTGTGATTGTACTTCATCTCTCAAGTTAAGTATCTTGATTCATCACTAGAGTGGTTTCAAGTAACAGTGAAGGACCTCAACAAAAGATCTGAGACAGCACCACAGTGCACAGTCCAGGCTTATCAATCTAATCAGGGTTGCTAAAAATGTCATTAGTCTTTTGGGACCGTAAAAGACAAGGTGGTGTTAGTTTTTAAAGATCCTATAGATCTGGATAAACCTCAACCATTGCAAGTGTTTTGTGCTTACTTGGCTTCTCTTTGTAGTTTACATTGCTTGTTTTCACCACCTAGAAAGCTGAACCTTTAAACAGCTGTCTCTTGTCACCCTGGAAATGGAAGCTTCAGCAGTGATCAGGCAGTGACTGCTCCATGGAGGAGCATGGCCTGGGACTGCCTGGGACCCAGTTTGTCTGGACAAATGAGATTGACTGTGTTTGCATGTGTGGATATGCCCTTTCTTCAGTAGCGTTGTCACTGTTGGATCTCCTCCAGTTGCTTTCACAACAGGTGATAATATTCCTTTCATCCATGGAACTGCTCTGTGTTTCCATGAAGATCACAGCAGCAGCTGGGGGCAAGATGAACCGTTTTCATCTCTCCTTCAGCTGCTGGATGAATATCTTGTCCAACAGGAGGGAGGGCAGGAAATCTTTTTGTTCTGTTGGAAGGGTCCAGCATTATGCCTTAGGACAACAATCCTCTCCCTTCTGTTGCTGCTGCTGTGAATCATGAACTCATCTCATTGTGTATATCAGGACTGTAGATTTCTCGGCATGGAATGCCCTTTGTCTTTCTGTGCCAGCTCCATCATCCTTACGGGGCAGGATTGGAGTTGGATCCATGCCACTTGCTATGAGCAGTCCCTCGTAAGCAGGCAACACAGAGGTGATGTAGACCTCTGTGTCCTGCATGTCTGATGTCCTGCAGATACACCTGTGGCACAGACACACTCATCATTCAGGTCAGGACTCACAGCCTATTCCTCAGGGATTTATCAGGTCATGGCTGGCTGACTATCAACACCTGAAGGAACCACAGGACATTTGCATTCCTGTATGCAGAAGTGGCAGCAGTGTGAAGGAGATGACTGAATATCTATGTAATATATTTCCTGGGCTTCAGAAACACAGCTCAGCTACCCTTTAGAGAGAACAGCAGTGCAGATCACCTAATGGATACAAATAAATGAATGCCTCGTGACAGCTAGCCTTTGAGTGAATTTATTATTGAATTACACTCCAGCTTTTTAAGAACAAGCTGAGCTGACAAGCTCTCTCACTACTGCAGAAGAAAAAGAAAGACAATGATAAATTATCCTGATGGATAAAGGTAAAGACCTTGTCTCCTCCAAAATACCAGCAGTTATATATTATTCATGTTTGGGAAGAAAAAATAATCATTGCCCATATTGAAATGAGTGTTTATGATGATAAAGCAAGCAGCTAAATTAAATTCTGAATGCACAGAATGTCTTTTCACATCTTTTTGATGAACAGATAACAAGTACTCTTCTGCTACTTGATCGTTCTTGTATTGATTTTGAAACCACTTACTCTTGCTGTTTGCTTTGTATTTTTAAGCCATTCTTAGTTGTCCATCACCATAAGGAGCAGCACAAGATGCAGTGGTGTCAGGTTGTTGACTTTTAAGTAGGACACCTGATATATTTGTTCTCTCTTGAGGGACAGTGTCAGAAAATTGCAACAGGATAAAGTCCTGATCCACAGAATCTTTTATGTTAAATGTTGACATAGGATTAAAGTACCTCAGAAAACCATGTGCAGAACTGGCAGGTTTTGGTTGAGAATATTTGAAAAGAAAAATATTTTTAAGTAGGTGTGTTTTTTACCCCTTCTTTTTTTTTTGGGACAGGTTGTACAGATCTACTTGCTGCCACCAGTATTAAGCCATCCCAATTAAATGGGCAACTACAAATAACCAGAGAGCAGGATCTGGTATCAGCTGCAAGAGTAGCCCCTTACTGCCCTCAGGTCAATAGTCTAAGTACAAAAAGTAGTTTGTTTTCATGGTTTAAAATTCTGGTCAGAATTAAATTTGCACATTTATGTTTTTTTCACTCCTGAGTGACAAGGTACCTATAAATATGTCACTCTACCTCCCTGGGTCCCCACTGTGTGCCAGGCTGTACAACGGACCTTACTGACCCAGCTAGGGAGGGTTACACAAGCACTGTTAGATGCTAAGATAGACAGGTATGCTATAAATGCATGTGCACACTATGTCACTATAAATAAATAAATGGATGGGGTTTATTGTTACAGTTAAACTGCATCGATCCAAAGCCCCATCAAAACCAGAATTGTGAGTATTGATCATGGTCAGAGAACAAGTAAGAGAATAATGGGGGATCAAAATGGTTTTCAAAAGGTTTTGGTAGTCCCTCTGGCCCAGTTCTGATTTCAAAAAATATTATGATTATATCTTAGTATCCTTGAAGGAAGATTCTCAAAGCACCTTCTCTTTTCCTTTCACTCATTTCTTCTTGCGCCTGGAGGACTGCAGGTTCATGCCAGCAGATCTTCCTGAGATTCCGTCACAGGAGAAGCAGTGTGCTCTGTCCTTCCTGTACTTTTCCCTCAAGAAAAGTGTGATTTTGATACAGCAAAGTAAAAAACACTTTTCTGACCAAAGTCAACATTAGAAGTCAAAAAACCTAAACTCAGTAGGTGTGGCTTTCTGCTGATAATTCCTCAAAAGTTGGCTGGGCTAGCCCATGTCTCTGGCCCAGCTCCAGTAGGAGACAGCTCCATTGGGCTGTCAGTGACGTGCTGTGAGTTGGATGCACTCTTGAACTGTAGGCACCCCAGGGGCAGTGCAGGAGCTCATGGAGCACAACAGCTGTGAGAGTTAGGACAGCATTGCAAGGTAAATGCAGCATCAGTCTGAGACTGTTCAGGTGACACCAAGTTGGGCAGGAGTGTTGATCTGCTTGAGTAGCATCCTGGATTGTATCAGCACTTGTGTGGCCAAGAGGACTAGGGCAGAAATCCCCCTATACTAGGCACTGGTGAGGCCACACCTTGAATACCATATTCAGTTTTGGGTCCCTCACTACAGGAAGGGCAGTGGGGTGCTGGATTGTGTCCAGAGAAGGGCAGTGAAGCTGCTGAAGAGTCTAGAGAGCAAGTCTTCTGAGGATAGGCTGAGGGCCCTGGGGTTGTTTAGCCTGGAAAAAAGGAGGCTCAGGGAATACCTCACTCTCGACAACTCCCTGAAAGCAGGTTGTAGCAAGGTGGGGGTCAGTCTCTTCTCCCAAGGAATAAGCGACAAGACCAGAAGAAATAGTCTCAAGTTGCAGCAGAGGAGGTTTAGATTGCATGTTAGGAAAAATTTATTCAGAGAAAGGCTTGTCAAGCATTGGAACAGGCTGTCCATGGAAGTGTTGGAGTCCTCATCCCTGGAGGTATTTAAAAGACATGTAGATGTCATGCTGAGGAACAAGTTTACTGGTGGACTTGGCAGTGCTGGGTTAACGTTTGGACCTAATGATCTTGAAGGTCTTTTCCAAATTAAATGATTTTATTATTCTATAGGTATTAGACACCAGCTATTGTCCCTCAGAGTGAGCACTCATGGCACAGCATGGTACCTAGCCTGATGTGAATGGGACCATATTTTTCTGTATTTTAAACCAAGCTAACAGAGCACCTCTTCAAACCCTCTCCTTCCCAGAATTACTGTCTTCCAAAGGCATCATTCTGCTTTTGTTGCTTTCTGATTAAATGAACTACCTATTAGCTTCAAATCTTAGCTTTATGAAGCATAGAAGAATAACAAGGAATTTTCAAAGACTTAGTGATTGCTTATTTCCTGGATGTGATTCTGTGAAACCTGCTCTAGGTGACCCTGCTTTAGCAGGGGGATTGGACTAGATGGTCTCCAGAGGTCCCTTCCAACCCCCACCATTCTGTGATTCTGTGATTATTTCAGTTTAAAGTGACTTTGAGTTGAGCATGGCATTATTTCCATATAAATTTCCATATACATATGTAGATGCATATATTGCATTGTTTTTTATATGAAAATAATATAGTCTTTCATGTAGTCTTGTGGGTACACAATTTGTGGAATTTGTACCCACAGGACTACATGAAAGCCAAGTTCTTATTAATTTTTATTTTCCATAGCATAGATAGTGTAATCGTAATGTAATTATATTCCCCTTTCACAAGGGGCAGTAGAAGGAATGACTGTATACAGTCATTAGAGAAATTGGTGTGCAGTTTTTAACAAATATTAAAAAACATTGGCTATTTATTACCAAACAGGAACTCTTGAGTAGTTTCTTCCTAGTATGATTTGGGCATGCTTTGAGGATCAGGCAAAGCAGCTGATATAAATACTGCACCAGCCTGTACCTGGGATTAAAATGTCTCAGGTGATACATGTATACCTTGTATCTCTTGGAATGTGCAGAAAGCAAAACTCAAGTTTTCAAAACTCCCAAGAAGATAAACAAAACTCCTAATGAGTTAAGTGCCTCCTGGATTACACAGGTGCTGACATGTACATTTGGTTTTAGGAGTCTAAACTACAGTGGAGATGCTGATGCATTCTCTTGGCTCTGGCACATAGATATTTGTTTAATATTTATTCAATATTCAAGGTATATTCCTCAAAAAAAAAGCAGCCCACATGCCCATTGCTTTACATTACTCATTGATGGACATCTGCTGTGATAACTCTGATCTGAGTCATAACTCCATTCAATATAGTAACATCATTAGAAACTGTATGTCATCTTCAATGCAAATATTTGAGTATTTCATTATTACATAAGGCTTCTTCAAATTAAATACCTGCTCACTGTTGTAATGATCCTCATGTGGGACCTTAAAACATTTATTCTGCAAAAATATAGATTTTTCTGCCCCTAGATCTTTGCTGCTTCACTTCTGCGGAGATTTGTTGACCCCAGACCAAACTGGGGAGCTTGAGCACCCCTTGGCCAGCTCAGAGCAAAATCCGACCGCTGCTAAAGCAGGGTTACTCAGAGAAGTTTGCAGGGGACAGAGGATACTGTCTTGGCAGGTTATGAATATCTGCAGAAGAAACTTCAAAACCTTTCTGGGCAACCTGTTCCAGGGTGCTGCCACCTTCACAGGAAAGAAGTTTTTTTTTCTGTATTTCAATTTGTGCCTGTTGCCACTTGTCCTCTCATTGGGCACCACTGAAAAGTGTCTGGCCCCATCCTCTTGACCCCCACCCTTTAGATATTGATAAGTATTGATAATATCCCCTCTCAGGCTTCTATTCTCCAGGCTAAACAGCCCCAGGGCCCTTAGCCTTTCATCATCATAGAGATTCTCCAGTCCACTCAGCAGCTTCAGAGCCCTGCACTGGACTCTCTCCAGTAGTTCCTTGTCTCTCTTGAACTGGGGGGCCCAGAATTAGAAACAATACTCCAGATGTGGCCTTGCCAGGGCAGAGTAGAGGAGAAGGAAAACCTCCCATCACCTGCTTGTCACACTCTTCTGAATGTACCGCAGGAGACCATTGGCCTTCTTGGCCACAAGAACACGCTGCTGGCTCATGGGCAGCTTGTTGTCAACCAGGACTCCCAGGTCCTTCTTCACAATGCTGCTTTCCCCTAACCCATTTTGTACTGGTACAGAATGTCCTTTGACATTTAAAACTGCAGGAGAAAAGGGTGTGAGCTGATCCTGTTGGCTTTGCACTGATGCAGTAAATATCTGCCTTGTCAGATCAACTTTGGGGCAGTCACCTCTAGCTGTTGAATGCTAACAGCTGAGTCCAAGTACAGTTTACAACCATTTCAATATATCAGGAAGAGTCTGTCCTTTGAGTGTGACATTTACTTTCTAAATTGGTTAAAACCTCCTACATAAAAAAAGTAGTTTCAAAATCCCAATCACAAAATCTTATATAATTTATTGAGATATTTTTTCCTAACTCCTTTGGGTCATTACAAAGCTATCACACAGCTTATATGTAGTTAAAGAACTTTGCGTAAGATCATCAAAGAGAGAACACATTTTATAATAAACATGGAAATAATGTATTTTTCCTTCTATTCTGCTCAGTTTGGCTTTCATGGTGCCTCAAATTCAGTGGAAGGAATTCCTTTTATTTGGAGTCTTCTGCAGAGCTGAGTATGTGGCCACAACTTGCAAAATAAATACCAGATGTAAAATGCTGTAATAATACAGAACTGATAAGTTCTGCAGACATTTTTTGTGAAGACTTGACATGAATACATTATTCATCTCTGAAAGTTATTGCACCGTAAAGTCTTTACCTCTCATAGAAATAATGGTTATGGGATCACTTCTGAAAAATTATGAAATGATTATAATTCAGTATTAGGTAGAAAAATTATCTTTCAGCTTATGAGCTACTGAATGCTTGACTTGGATTTTACAGACCTAAAAAAAGTAGAAGTGTGTTTCTCTTTCTTTGAGATCTCATACAAATTGAGAGACTGTTTCTTTGCTTGTACTGGAGTAAAGGAGAGAATCATGACATTTTAAAGCCTTACTTCATCAAACCACATTCTGAGTAAAAGGATTCTCCACTGAAATGTTGCAGGAAAGCACAGCCCAACTTTACTATGCATTGCATTTCCTTTAAGACTCAGTTCTAAAATACTTTCACTTAAATAGTATAGTTGTAGCCAGTTTTATAATTTCAGAGACCAGCATCAGTGTCTTTTCCTCTTCACTTCCTATTTGCTTAGCAGCTTTCCTGTATCACTTATCCTCCCACCTTTCCATTATAGCTCAACTGAGACATCTTGGGATGCAAAAACAGTGAGTCAATGAGGCATAGAAACCCAAGATGTTTTGGATGGCAGAAGTGGCATCTCTTTCCAACAGTGACCAGATTACTTGGCACATCAAAGAAGATGATTATGCTTTCCTAAATAGAAAAAGGACACACATCGAGTAGGTGAATAAGGTTCAAATTTTGGGTGAAGTGTTCAAAGCAATAAGGCCCTGAGTCTTTCAGGAATGGAGCCAACAGGGAATTGTTTTGACAACAATGATGATTTAATCATGAGTTTTCTAGAAGTGGTCCTCAGAAGTTCTTACATTTTGTAACTAAACTGTCATGGAATAAAGATATGTTCTTTTCATTTTGGAGGAGCTACAACTAACAGTGCTAATATTGCTAAAAAGATCATGTTGAAGGAGAATTTTAAGAACTCTCAGTTTGTAAGTGTTCATGGAGCAGAATGGAGTCAGATTCATGCAGTGAGGAGCTTGAGAAACTGTACAACAGCTGGTCACAATACCAAGCCTTCTCATGGATACTAAAAAATATCAGATTAAAAAGGCCCAGTGTTTTGATGTTGTCGGTTAGACCAGATCTAAAGAGATAACAACAATAAAACTTGCATGTAGATGTTGTATGTAAGTCTTGATCAATAAACATTTTCCTCTTGGACTTCAACTTAATTAGCCACATTCGTGAAAGTGTCTGAGCATTATGTTGCTTTTTCCCCTGTCCTTCCTCAGAAAATTTAAGTAATAGGTTTTCATTGAAACATTTCATTCAGTTGGCTTTACTACTGTGTATTTTGTAGAATATTTAGAAGACTGTAGAAGGCTTCTTGCAAAAGGATAACAGCTAAGGACCATACCCACATAAAGAATCATCAACATCTCCTGGCCCCTCAGTGATGGGACCTTATAAATAGCATCACTGAGTAGGTTAAACAGAGCAGATACGGTGACTTGCTGCAAATAACTTAGAATTGACTTTCTTTTATTGAGCCTGGTCAGAGCTCTTCTAAACTTTATTCTTCATCACCCACTCTCTTTCTCCTGAGTCTCCCACTCCATCAGCTGCTCAGAAAGTTGAGTGGATCAGTTGCAAAACACGGCTGTCAGTATCACTTTAGCAAGTCCCCATTTAGGACTCGGTCAAATGTCAGTGCATTTAGTCCCTTTGTCAGATTGACACTGGCATTCTGGTGCTTCTCTTATTGGTGAGCTTCTCATCTCAGCCTAATTAGTGATTTGCATCCCAGCTGCAAAACGTGTGCCAAATCCTTCCAGAAACTCATTTGTGCTCTGTGTGGTGATGTGGGAGTCTTTCTGGATAACTACTCCTGAATTCTTTTTTTTTTTTTTTTTTTTTTTCCAGAAGTGTACATTTTTAGTTTAACAAAGAACCCTTCAGAAGGATATTTTCCTTTTTTTTTTTCCTAGCCTTAATTCCTTAATTCACATAACATCTAAGATCAGTAAGTGGGTTTCGAGTTTAAGGTTTTCCTACAGCTAAACTGTACTGCAGAAGCCAGACAGACCGACTCAGTTCAAGAAAAGCCTGTAAGGAGTTTTTTCTGCAGTTAAGAAACAAGTGGACAGGGCTTTTTTTACAGACAGTTTTTGAGGGAAATGCTGCCACAAGCAATGAACTTGAAGATCTGTATGTTTTGCTGCTTCCTCTCCTTCTTTTGTCCTCTATCTGCCAGCTCAGGCGTTTTCTCTGTGTCCATGTATTTCATCATGATGCCCTTAGCTTTTGCCTGGCATTCTACCAATTTTCTTGTCTCTCCTAGTACTAGACTGCCCTGAGGTTGTTTAATGTGAGACAGGTGCATTCAACCCCAAATGGACAAGGTCCATTTGGGTGCATCCTGTGTTATTATCAAGCAAAAAGGTCACAGCAGCTAACGCCATGAGACTGTGTTTGTAACAAATGACTGTATTTATAGGCACTTACCAGCAAGGTGTCTGAGCATGTCACAGATGGAGTGCCATGATAATGTAAAAATTCCTAGGCAAGGAATTAGCAGATTACTACAATTATCCTTCTAATGTCTCTGTAAAGAGAGGATGTGTGACTTGATTGTTATTTTGCAGGTGGAGTACAGAGACACATATGGACTAGTTGACATGACCAGTGTCACACAGAAAGTCTGTAGCAGAGGAAGAAGCAGAACTGAGGTCACCTAATTTAATTAATAATGATCTTCCAATGAGTAATAGATTTTCACTCTATGGTGCTCTGTTGAAGTTTCATCCAGGGCAGAAGGATAAATCCCATATATATACACACACCAACAAAATATGGAAGTGGCAAGTTCAAAGAGATGAAGAGATTTATAGTGGCAAATTAAAAGATTTATTATTAATAACTTGGCTGAGAATGACTAAGCAGTCATGATATTCATCTCCACACATCTGAAATCTTTAAAGGAGAAGACAGAAAGATTTTGAGGAGCTGCAGAAATTCATTGGGGTGAGATTTCCCACGGCATCTATCCTCAGTTAAGGAAAAAATATACAATGCTTGTAGCAAGAAAAGTTTTAGGAATTTTCTTTTCCCAATGAAAAATGCTTAGCAGAAGCAGCATTTTTGTTCATTTGCTAGTGCCAAGCTCAGTGTCAGCAGAAAACATCTACAAATAAGAAGTATTGGAGGGGCCAATGTCTAAGTTATGAGAGATTGGATCAGAGTCAGTATTACAGACACATCTTTAACATACCCCCATAATGTGAAATGGCTTTATGGGAACTTACTTTTCTGGTTTCTGTTCTAAAGCTGGTTTTATCTGCTTGAATTTTGTTGACAGCCTGTCAAACTTTCTTTATATCTGAGCAATGGGAACATAAAGGCATCAATGCACGCCTTTCTGTTTTTGCACTGTAGCCAAGATTTTACTAGGAATACTTAATTTAATTTTCTAGGGAATAAAGAATAAATTCACAAAGCCATGGTGTAAAATTATCTAATACACCATCTGCCATTCTAGATAGCACGTGGACAATGATTTGGTCTTTCAAGGAAGCCCTTATGAACAAAATAAACTAAAAAAGAAAGGAAAAGTCTAATTACAGAAGATGAAAAAGACTAATTTTCATTGTAAAAGAAGAAACCATACTGCTCATGTAAAAGTAATGAAACAAACTAACAAACAAACAAAAGCCAGAAAAGAGAGGCAATAGGTGGAATCTGCTAATAATTCAATGGGAAGATGAGGCTCCAGCTATGAGAAATTCAATTTTGTTCAACTGCAGAAAACACTGTGAACTGGCAAGCCTAAACTGATGGAATAAATCTCTTCTATTAACATGAGACATAATTTTATGTAAATATATTGGGAGACCTTCTAGCGGAGCTGAGCGTCTTAGCAGTACCACTTAACTTGTTTGTAATGTAATTGCATTTAGACCAAGGTCTTCTGAAGGGCTGACTAAATTAGCATTAACCAGGTTCCTGGGGGGCTTGGTGAGTTGTGGGTAGTCGATCTTGCCTCCAGAAAGGACATGTTAACACTGGAGAAGCCAGCTGCTTCCAACACACTTTATTAAATGTTCTTCCCAAGTGGGGTACTTTTTGTCACCCAGAGAAGGAAAAGATTTGAGACTCTAATCAGGCGGAGTCTGGGCTTTGGTTTTCCTCCAGTTCCCATCCCTCCTGCTTCTAACTGAATTCAGATTTGTACATGTTGCTCCAGCTTCTTTTTATCACTGTGGTTTGGGAAAGATGTTCCCACAAAAGGGACATCTTTCCTTATAGCATGTAAATAAAGCTATTTATTGTTATAATCCTAGGGGGGATGGTGAATACAGCTGGGCTTGCCGACAAGCTGCTTCTCTGAGAAGAGATGCCAGTGTTGCCCAAGTTAGTCAGCACATAGATGTGCTAACAGAGTTGGAGTGCAATGCTGTGAAGCATCATCTAGAATGGAAACTGAGTGTCTTCCTGGAAAGTGGGAATTCAAATGCATTTGTTACAGCTGCCAAGGCGAGAGAAGGCTCTTTCTTTGTCCGTGTTGTGCTGGTGCTTGCTATTGTAGAAATAGTTGTCAGTGATATGTAATGGACCAGATGCTTGCTGATATAAAGCACATCCCCCCATTAGCATGAGCTCAGTATCTAGGCAAATGTGCTTGCAATATTACTTAGAAGTTTGCAACTGCTTGGACGTGTGTTTTCTGTAAGACAGCAGGAGAGACATCTGCAGCATGTTGTATTTTTTTCCTTTGCTTGCTTGTAACTCTTGGATGGATAAAACAACAGGTAGAAGTGTGGTTTTTGGGTTCACAAAAGATGTATGGTCTTGTCTCTCAAGCATTCTAAAACATTCACAGTCCCACTGTTGGCTTGAATATGCTCTCAGTCCCGTAAACTCAGGTCTTACTCTTCAAGCAACAGTCTGTAGTGATTCCTTGCCTCTATAAATGCGTAGCCATTCGAGGAGAAGCTGACAGAAAACATTTTCAAACCCTCCTGAGGTCTCTCTAAAGGATAGAAAAGGAGATGGCACAGGGTGACGGGGACCATAGTGAAAACCAGGAAGAGATGGCCTAGCTTCTACTTTTAGCTCAGAGATGAGATAAGACACATTCACTTTGTGCAAAAATTGCACTACACTTGGTGACCTGTTGACTTCAGTGGGGTTATTCCAAGCATGGACTTTTTTTCCAAGCATATTCTATGGCATCATGAACCCTTGAGTTATGCTTTGCTTGTGTGTCAGAGAGTGATGAGCATAATACTATACTGGAATATTAATTTAAATTTATTGTATATGGGAAGCTGAGTTAGAGCCTTCAATGGGAAAAGCAATAATAATACTTCTGTATTGAGAATATTATTAGCTCCAAGCTGGGTTCAGGTCTTGTTACATGACTCCTAACAAGTCAGCAATGATATATCAGAGAAAACTTAGTGACATAAAAATCATTTCCATTATGTCATTTTCCTGTGGCCTGTTCCAAAATTCTATATGAATCTGGTCATATTTTAGATTGTTGACACATTCCACTAACACTTTGAGAGTTTTTGTTAATATTGGAGCTCTCCATTTACATCAGTAGTTTTGTTTAAGAGTCCCTGACAAATGGTCTTTTTTCTCTACTGTGGAATATACAAATAGCACAGGCCTTATTAAATAGAAATTACACTTTATCTCCTTGAGTTACACAACATCAGATTTTTAGGTGGATTGTAAGAAGATAACTTGATTTTTCCCTGATAATCCATGTTTATGAAATCATCTTTACAAAACATTCACGATGTTATCCTTTGCCTCAGTGAACCAGTAAAGTGACGTTTCTCAGTTGAATTGGGTAGATAGCAAGTATGGGATGATTTACTCTGGCTGAGATCTGGTCCTGCACCTGTAGAAACACTGGCTTTCAATCTCTGCTCTCCAGCAGGACAGCAGTTAGGAAAATCACTCACTGGGTCATGTAAGCACACTGACACCACAATTTGCTGTTGCTGCTCAGAAAAATAGTCACCTTCAGCCAAAAATTGGGTTCAGACACTTTCACAGACATGTGATGCTTTGTCTTTATAGGAAGCTCCTAAGGTAACAGTGTAGTAATAACTTAGATGTCTGAAAACAGACTTTGGAATATGAACCTAGAAAATTTGTCTTTGGCTTTACTGCAGATTTTCTGACTGACCTTGGACAACCAAAAATCACTCTGTGCTTTATTTTCTCTCTCTGTAAAACACCTATCTTGCAGTATTAATCAATGTTTGTAAAGATCCTTGAAATCCTTAGATAAAAGAGGACATTACAGAGCATAGAGTAATTGGAATAGATGTGGTCTATAAAACAGTGCAATCTTCCAAACTTGGAAAGAAAAAGACAGGAAGAAAAAACCCATCCTGTTAGCATGCTCAGCTCCCCACGCAGTTTGAAGGGAATCTATCTGAGCCTAGCAAATTACCTGTTGTGGTTTTCCAAGACTGGAAGAAATGAGGTGTCAACGCTTGGTCAGGGTGTTCCTGTGTCTTTTGTGCCTTAAATATGTCCATGGTAAGTTTCTATTCTCTTTGATTTTAAAATGTGCTTTCCCTTTAAGTAGAGCTATGCTGTCAAGACACTGTGAAACTTAGTGTGATCTTGTGAATCCTACAGAAGTCCATAGTTAACGAAGTATATGCTGCAGCAGTTGCTTTTCAAGAGTAAGATAAAGGTAAACCTCATTTTAGGTATTGAATGTTCTTACATAACTCCTGAGAAAGTCTTCAAGAGCAGCATTTCACCATCAAGACACAAGTGTGATTCCCAGCTTTCCAAGGGCCTGGGCTTTCTAATCCATAGGCTTTTCAGAATTTTCAGCCACAGAAGTAGAGGAAAAACTTGATTTTATCAAAAGTCTTACTTTATTATATAATTTTTCTCCTTACAGACATGCATGTGTGATTCGAGGCCAGGTGATGACAGCAGATGGGACCCCTCTAGTTGGAGTGAACATCAGCTTTGCCAACAATCCTCTTTTCGGATACACAATCAGTAGACAAGATGGCAGGTAGGATGTCTTTATAGGGTTTACAGTCTTCATAAAGCAGTTACAGCATTATTACCATCAACGCTACAGAGAAACTCCTTCCATGAGCACATTTATTATTGATGCATTTTGAAGATGTTTATGCATTGGTTGTTAAGGGGCTACATCTGGCTGGTGACCAGTCACTGGTGGTACTCCTCGGGGTTCAATTCTAGGGCCAGTCCTGTTCGATATATTTATCAATGATTTGGATGCAGAAGTTGAATGCCCCATTAGCAAGTTTGCTGATGATACCAAATTGGGAGGTGCTGTTGACTGTCTTGAGGGACCAGAGGCTTTGCAGGGGGACCTAGATAGATTGGAGCACTGGAAATGGTTAATGGGATGAAATTTAACAATTCAAAATGCCAAATTCTGCACCTGAGATGGAGTAAAACTGGGAACAAGCATAAACTGGGAGAGGAGTGGCTGGAGATCAGCCCTGCAGAAAGGACAGGTTTTGCTGGTTGGCCACAGGCTCAGTAATAGTCAGCAGTGTGTGCCCTGGCAGCCAAGAAGGCAAATTGCATCCTGGGGTACATCAAACACAGTGTAACCAGATGGTCAAAAGTGGTGATTATCCCACTGTGTTCAGCTTTAGTGTGGCCTCAGCTGGAGTACTATGTGCAGTGCTGGGCCCACAATTTAAGAGGGATGTGAAGGTCCTTGAATGCATCCAGAGGAGGGTAACAAAGCTGGTGAAAGGGCTGGAAGGCATGTCCTGTGAGGAGCAGCTAAGGACTTTTGGTTTGTCTTCTTTGGAGAAAAAAGAGGCTGACAACCTCATTGCTCTCTACAGCTTCCTGAGAAGGGATGTGGAGAGGAAAGTACTGAGCTCTTCTCCCTGGGATCCAGTGACAGGATGCATAGAATGGTTCAAAGCTGCATGAGGGGAAGTTTAAACTGCACATTAGGAAGCATTTCTGTACTAAGGGTGTGGTCACACACTGGAACAGGCTTCCTAGGGAGGTGGGTCAATGCCACAAGCCTGCCTATGTTTAAAAGACATTGGGACAATGCCCTTAATAACACACTGTAACTTGTTCAACCTTGAAGTGGTTAGGCAGTTACACTAGATGAATGCTGTAGGTCCCTTCCAACTGAAATGGTGTACTGTATTGTATTGTACTGTATTCTGTTCTATCCTATTCTATTATTTTCCATCCTATTCTTATTTTTATTATTATTAACCTTGTGATATCACCTAGAATCTTTAGCCAACAACTGGGCAATGGCAGGGCCCATGCACGTAAAGAAAAGATGCCTCCTGCTCCCAACAGCTCTATTCTTGCTAATTCATACTGAAATGATTAGGAAGAAGTCATTAAGATTACGGTTGCGTTAGAAGCAAGTGCTTAAAATCTGAGCAATCACGGTCAACCAAAACAAAAGCCTTGCAAATTGGTCAAGTCTTTCTTATCTTTTGTCTGTCAGCGCTGATTGGCTCCCTTTCTTTTAAGAACAAAAAAGAAACATAAGGGGTTTCAGCTGCACATGCTCTGTCTTGGCTATTAACCAGAGCACGTGGGAGAGGATTTTAGTACCTCTTTTATCCACAACTTTCCTTAAAGCATTGCCCTGGCCAGAGAAGCTGATAGAATAAGAATGAAAGAAGAACATGTGCTATCACATGTGCTTAATTCCGCCTTGTTGGTCAGGGGATTTTATACCTACTGTAACTCTGATGGTGACTAGGAGACTTTACAAGTGATGCCCCAACCTCTCAGGCAACACGACAATAAAATCTGGGTAATAAAGAATAATCCCAGGAAAACCAGTTGTTTCCTTTGGAAAAGGCTGACTTCGGAGCTCGTGTCTTTGCATTGCCTGTAGCTTAGGCATTACTGCAAAAAGTCTTGGAACATTTATTCTGAGTATTTTTATCAACCTTCCGCAACCTACTTTGCCTCAAAGTGAAATCCAGACTACCGCTAGGCAGCAAACATACCAGTATGCTAAACAGGATCAGAGCATGTAGGTGAGCACTGCTATCCAAGCTCCAGACTGGCATAATATTTAAGTAACTATTTCTTTTCACTTCCTGACTGCT
Organism: Megaceryle maxima; assembly: GCA_024605025.1. Classification (NCBI taxonomy): domain Eukaryota; kingdom Metazoa; phylum Chordata; class Aves; order Coraciiformes; family Cerylidae; genus Megaceryle; species Megaceryle maxima. The sequence continues at coordinate 34,221 of JANHGN010016083.1, forward strand.
ATAAATACACTTCTACTGGCAGTTCAAGCCAGGGATGTTCCTTCCACACCACATCCTTCCCAACCTCCAGCTGAGCAGTTAGGACCTAAGGCAGAAAGCAATGCAGCTGGACCATCAGTATGCCCCACAGATCTTCAGTGGACTGCTGGTTCCTCAGGGCCAGCTGCCAGACTCCAGAACTTAAATTAGTTTCAAGGAGCTTAGTGCTGCAGTGTGCTGACTCAGTCCCTGGCAGATACTCATCTTCAAATGATAAAAATGACAGAGATATGCTGTCTTAAAGCGGCAAACCTGTGACTAAGCAGGATTCATCCTGAAGCTGGGATTTCTGTTGGCAGTTGCTGATGGTCAGTCTAACCCCAGCCTGCGTGTTGTGAGCTCTTCTAATTTCACTTTCTTCACCTTCCTCTCAAATCAATCTGCTCCTACAGAAACCTTGTGCATGTCTGGTGCATGACCAACATTCAGCAAATTGTCCAGTTGCAGTACTGAGTCTCCAGAATCATAAAATACCTTCCAAAATTGTCAGAAGTGTGCAGGCAGATAATTCCTCAAATGAATGAGTACAGTGGTGCATCTATGTACTCTGAAAGTAATAAATGGACAAGCAAAAGCCCAAACCAAAATCCAATTACTTTGTCAGTGGTGAAGTCTTCTAAAAATTACCTTGAAGTATTTAAGATCATTCAGACTAAAATTGTCATGGCAGAAAATGATGTCACTCATCCCTTCTAATCCTAACCTCGCTACTGGTTTTAGTGGGTAGCATTAAATGGATCTCTTAACCTCCCTAGGCCAGCTAACCCGCCTGTGAAAGGGAGATAACATTTACTTGCTTCCCTCACTGATTGTTATAGCATTTATTAAATACTAGTTATAAAGCGCTTTCAAAATCATGCAAAGAATTGTTGCTATTACAGTATCTATTATGTGTTTTGATGGGTTTTAGTAGTTTTCTGAAAAGTGCATGGTGCTCTTCTCATCAGCTTTTTTGCAGGGCAGTTTTCATGTGATTGAATCACTTTAAGATGTCGATGCTCTTAAGCAAGAAGTAGTTTCTCATGAAATACAGTAGCAGACTGTAACCCAGAGCATAGCAGTGCACAGTCATATGGGGTTGACTGGACCATCTTCAGTGTCATTCTGGTTTGGAGGAAAAATGGGAACATGCATGCAAACCATTACCTTGTTCCAGGATATAACTTCATAAAACTCACTGGCTTTATTATTTGGCATATTCACCACAGAAATATCTATTCTTGAAAACATGCACTGAGTTGCTTTAAATTGATTTTGCAAATTGGTTTACTGATAGCAGGACAATAACTGTGTTTTTAAAGTAAGGGAGTTTAAAGTCAGAATTGCATCAGTTTAGCTAGATCCGTTCCTAAGCTGATTTTGTTGCTTCAGGTTTGTTTTCTGGGCCTTTTTTTGGCATGACCAAGTTTCAAAAATGAAGATCATAAGTAAAATTTCAGTTTTAGAATTTCAGCGACCTGAATTTTTCACCCCTATAAGTGTGTTCTGCAGGTAGGTTTCACTCCTATTACAGTACTCAGAGCCTCTAATAGCAAAATCCTGGTATTATTTCAGTCACATTATTTAGTCTGAGCAAAAATTTGATAACTTCAAAGCTTGCATGTGTTTTTAGTCTAATTATTGGGACACAGACTTTTTTCAGATAACTAGGTATGAAGACAAAATGACAACTTTCAAACCCCTCTGCTGCATACATTTCTCTGTAATGCAAAATTAATAGATGAGCAAAATATCAGTACTGGATTATATATCATATTTTTTAAATAAAGCTTTAAATTTAATTAAACTGATAGTTTATAAAGGCTGTAACTCCTTAGTATCTTGTGATGATATACACAGTGTTAATAAAACTACCAGAAAGTCTCCAGACTTTTTCAGTATGTACCTGCCATTACATTCTGCAACTTTGTCATGGCTCTCTCAGAAAGACCAAATACATGGATTTTCAGAATAAAGAGATGAGAAAGGGTTACACTTTTCTGTGTTTTTTCGTTTGTCTTTTTTTTTTGAGCCTGCTATGTGGATAAAGAAAAAAATTCGTTCTCTGGCCTATCTCTCCAGAGTCTTTTAAGAAAAACAGAACAATATGACTGTACAAGAAGCATGATTTTTTTCAAAGTGATAAAAAAAAAGACATCAGAGATCAGCAGCAAACCAAGAAATGAAATGATCTCGTTCCTTCAATCCCAAGAGGTTTTTGGTCTCGTTTAATTTAATTTCACTAAATGAAGCTGGGAGGAAGGTGTTTTCAGTTTGGGTTTTTCTGTTCATTTTTGGGTTTAGCTTTTGTTTCCATTCATCAAGGTAACTTCAAAGCTGTACCCTGCGACTCTGGGAAAACTGGCTCATTAGCAACAGTGCCTGCTAAAAAATACTTCCTGTTTCTGTTTTCACAGCTGCTGGAGCCTGACATGAAGGTGCTGCTTTCCCTTCTGCATCCTGGTTTGGGGATGCAGGAGAGGCAAGGATGTTGGTCCTCAGCAGGTTTCCATTCCTGACCAGGTTCAAGGAAGCCATGAATGGCTCACAATGGAGTGAGCCAGACATGTTTCTAAATAAAAACTTTTGCCACTTGCCCAAAAACTTGTTGAGCATCATTTGTAATGTTTGTTTCTTTCCTCCCATTGCCCCTTTCAGTGCTGGGATTCGTGCAGAGCAAGCTTCTCTCTCCTAGCTGATGGGCTTGCCAAATGCTAATTGACTGTTAAAAATGTTCTCATCAAAGTACAAATGCTGTGCAGCTTTGCTGGCAAGGACTAGCAAGTTACTCGTCAGGCTGCTGCAAGCCAAGCTCCATAGGTCTGGGAAGCTGATGCCCCCACTTAAGTGGCAGAATAAACATGTCTTTAGCCTTTTAAAATGTTTTTCACTCTCTCCCATGGACTGAATTTAATATTATTTCCTGACTAAATTTATTTTCATAATTATATTTAGTAAATGGCACCTCTTTCTATCAGCCATAAAAAAAATAATAATAAAAAAGCTCTCCTGAATGATTTCTTGACAAAGATTTTTGGTTTAGAAATAGTTCATACTCATTGTTGCTCCTCTGGGATTTTTGTAGCCAATCTGAAGGCCTCAAAATTATTTTAGAAAATATTTTTAAATACATTTTTCATCTTCTTTCTGACTTTGTAATTGCAAGGAACATCAAGTCTGGCTTTGGGCTGTCAGAGTGCTTCCAAATCCTCATTCTCATGCACAGAGAAGGACTTCAGCACACAGCTCTTAAGCACATGAGCAGCTTCACTGAAACCAGCAAGCCTATTCCCATGCTTAAAATCTGTGTGAGACTGTCATACAGTAGCACTAAGCATCAAAAATGAGAAGCAGGGATGAAAAAACTTTATTTGCCTGAAACACACATTTTGCATTGCAACTGAATAGATACTGAGGAAAAAAAAAAAACAAAACAAACCAAAAAAACCCAAGATGTTTTCAAATTAATTTGAAATCCCTTCATTTCTTTCTGAACACTTCTTTTTTGAGTCTGTAGATAGCAGATACATCCCATGGTACTTATAAAATCTCCATCTCTGACAGTATGTGAGGTTTAAGTAAAAACGAAGAAAAACCCCAAAACTCTATCACAACATCTTTACACCCAAAGGACAAGTATTTTCCTTATCTAGGTAATGTCCTTCATCCTTTCACACAGCTCTGGAGGGCTGTCTGTTAGCCTGACATATTATCTAACACTAACACAGGCAGAAAAGCTGCTTGGCTGGAGGTAATATAGGGTGAAGTTGCAAACCACAGGCAGTAACTTATCTGCCCTGCTCTAAATGATTAAGAGTCAAAAAAAGACTATGTGCTGAGTGCTGTGGTACAGAGACTGCCTGCATGGTGTTCATCTCTTCCCCATGCCTACAACACTAGTCTGTGACTGGGCTCCACATGTTCTCTGGGTTGCATTAGGTCTTAGGTTAGCAGTGATGCCAAGACAATTTATATGGTGGTGTGTCAGAGAAACCACTTTCCAAACAGTTTATTTCATCATGTGAATTGATCCAATCTGTGACTGCATTTGAATGATAACTACTAAAAAAAAAAAAATAAAAAAAAAAATCATGAGTCTGCATGGTCAAATAACACTCAAAAAGCACTAAGAAAGGTTGATGTTTATCTCAAGAAAAGGAATATGTGTGGTTTTAATCTATATGAGAACAACATGCAAATAAGCTGAGTTTATAATCCTCCCTCTGCCCCTTGCTTTTATTCAGCTAAAGCCTCTTTGGGCTGTAGGTTTTAGACTTGCAAAATGTGGCTGGTGATATTTCTTGCAATTATTTTTCTGAAGGGCCTTGACAGAGAATTTTTACAAGCAGGTGGGGTGGTGCTTTCACTAACTTTGTATTCCATCTCTTAAAATAGCTTTGATCTCGTTACCATTGGTGGGATCTCCATTATCCTCCACTTTGAACGGGCTCCCTTCATCACCCAGGAGCATACGCTGTGGCTGCCATGGGATCGCTTCTTTGTGATGGAAACCATTGTCATGAGGCATGAAGAGAATGAGATCCCAAGCTGTGACCTCAGTAATTTCGCCCGGCCCAACCCTGTAGTTTCCCCGTCTCCACTGACAGCTTTTGCAAGTTCCTGCTCAGCGAAAGGTCCTATTGTTCCTGAAATCCAGGTATGAATCATTGAGAAAAGGAGAAAAATTTCATAGAATCATAGGCTGCTTTGGTCTGGAAGACACCTTAAAGATCATCTAATTCCAACCCCTCTGCCATGGGCAGGGACACCTCCCACTAGACCAGGTTGCCCAAAGCCCCATCCAACCTGGCCTTGAACACTTACAGGGATGAGATATCCACAACTTCTCCAGGCAACCAGTTCCAGTGTCTCACCACCCCCACAGTCAAGAATTTCTTCCTATTACCTAATCTAAGTCTACCTTCTTTCAGTTTAAAACTGCTACCCTTTGTCCTATCCATACACCCCCTGATAAAGAGTCCCTCCCCATCTTTCCTGTAGGCCCCTTGAAGCATTGAAATGCCACAATAAGGTCTTCCTGGAGCCTTCTCTTCTCCCGGCTGAACAACCCAAAGTCTTTCAGTCCTTCTAATCCAACTCCTTTCTGGGTCTGTGCTTCTTTTGCCTGTTTTGAGCAACATGAATGCAGCTATGCTTCAGTGTCTTTCTCTATTCCCATGCTTTCCTAAAAAGAAACATTCCCCATTTGTTGCACCATTTTTCAGGTGTTTCCCAGGAGCACTTAAGCATAAGCACACACTTCACCAAAAGGTTTGTTTTCCTTTATCCCTGAGAGATGGAGGCAAAGCACTTGTGGCCAACAGCAAAAACCTGTGTTGACCTCTCATCCACAGGAGGTGGGCTGGGACCCTTGTGTGACCCACAAGAAGCCTTCAGGCAGCCCTTTGGTATTCAGTATGCCCTGTGTGAGGCTGATGGACCACTTACGCTCTAATGCCTTTCCTCTGCTCAAGAGCAAATTTCAGCCACTGCACATTACAGACCTCAGTGATGGAGTGTTGAGTGTGAACTTTCTCAAGGTTTACAGGCATAACCCCCACTCTGCAAAGCTGATGAGATGTGCAGTCACCAGCAGACGGTTGGCAAAGATCCAGCCTACAGAGCACCTGAGTTTTATTGCATCTCATGACATTTGGGATAGATGAGCAAAGCAAGGGGGTTACCTTTAATTGTTTATTCCCATGTTCCTATTTTAAGGACATGTGAGTCAGATAAAGTAGTTTAACAACCTGCTATGGAAAGTATTTTACCAAATGGAAAGGTGGGTTTTAAACTGAATTTTCCAAACAACTTAATTATCCATCTTCCTTAAAAATACTCACTGTGTTGAAATATATGAATGTAGTAACATTCAAGCTTTCCTTTGCTGGGCATGTTCACTGGGTTTTAGATGCCAGCATTAGGCATATCCTGGGTATTGCTTTTAGTGACCAATAATACTCTGCCAAGGTAGAAATAATAACAAGTGTAGAAACAAATTGTGTGCTTCCTGCTTGACTCCATGGGGATTGCAGTAGCATTAATGAGGAAAGAAGTAACTTTATATCTTCTAATTTTAATACAACAGGTGCTGAACCCAGTAACAAATAAAGCTAACAGTCTCTCTACCTTTCCCTTTGGACCAAATCCTGTGATACTTTCCCACACTGATTTCCAGTTATAGTCACCAGGTTTGTCCCAGCATAATTACTAATTAAGTCCCATATATTGTAAAGTCCATCAGACTGCAAATTCTTCATTCAGTTTTCACATCTCTTTTTTCCTAAAGCAACAAACATCATGAAAGGTAATGTTCAGCAAGTGTCTGATAAAGTGCAACTACGATCATAACCTCCCTCATTATTTGGTAGGGTACTCATTAGATTGTATTAATTGTATCTATTGAACTAAAACATTTTAAAACTCCTCTTCAATCAAACTGTGTCTGTCTATTGATTGTGAAAGCAGCCAGGGATGTACAACAGATGGTTTGATATGGTTTGAAATATCAGTGGTTTGATGCAGTTTGTTGACTTATAGATCATAGAATCATAGAATGTTTTGTGTTGGATAGGACCTTTAAAGCTCATCTAGCCCAACCCTCCTGCAGTGAGCAGGGACATCTTCAACTAGAGCAGGTTGCTCAGAGCCCTGTCCAAGTTCGCTTTGAACACTTCCAGGTATGGGTCATCTACCACCTCTCTGGGCAACCCGTGCCAGTGTTTTACCACCTGTAGATGTTTAGTGACATTTGAAATGTCCTGCAGATACCCTTCTTGGCCTCCAACAGCCAATCCAGAATGATCCCCCTATCAGTGTCCTGCATTATATCTGCCAACCCCTTGTTGTGAATGTCACAGATAACTTGGACATACCAAATCACACTAGACACATGCAGTTATGGAATCTAATTAAAAACTAAGTGAGGTGCATTTTGAGATTATGGCACCTAGCTAAGGTGTTCACACAGTCATTTGGATGTGTGCTAGATGTCCAAGCTCCCATTAAAGCTGACATAAATCTTATCAGTGCTTTCAGTGGAGCCTACTGATCAATTAAGCTGACCATCTTGATGATACCTGGTTCCCACTGACAGTGTTGGTTAGATCTCCACTGAATATAATTGATGGTTAAATGTCTACCTCACATGCACACACTTATATGCCAACATCTGGAGTTAGATGCCTTAAAGTAGAATTGAATCCCAATGTCAAGTTTATGAGGCAACACAAACCTTCTAAAGAGCCTCTATCTCCTCATTTGCCATGGAGAGACCTAGAAGAGTAGCTCATAAGAGATTCCTAACTTCTAGATTCCCAAGTTTAGATAAGATTAATCCCATACATGATGAGCAGTACTTTTCCCACATGTGAAATGACTTGAGCTAAAACTGGTAAAACAGTATTCTGCCTCAAATGTTGACAGATGAATATTAACAAAGTTTGTGGTACGGGAATATACAAGAGAATCTGATTAATGGCAGAGTCCTGACTGTACTTCAGTTCATAAATGGACTACTTTTCATTCCTATACTGGATGTATATACAGTAAAAATTAGCCAAGCTGTCAGTATCGGCAGCTGCATTTTATAATATGCAGTTCTCAGTAGAGAAATGCTAAATATAAAAGATGGGAGCATACAGCTGGGAGGAAGTGACAAGTGGATGGCAGGGCTGGGAAAGAGATTTTGACAAGTGGACAGATAGGAACCTCATGAGCTCCAACAAATAAATGCAGTGTCCTCTACCTGAATGCATTCAAAAGACCAAATAATACATTTTAAGTGTTTGACTAAGGTGCCTAAAGACAGATTTGGTACCATTTAAGATGCCCTGAAGTGTCCCTTCAGGCCTCCAGCTGTAGCTTCAAAAAGGCAGAGATCTCAAGAAGGTCCATGTCAGATCTGTCATCCTTTTACATAGGTTTTGGATACCATAGAATGTCTCAGAAGTACTAGATGTCTATGTTAAGGTCCCTGAATCAGACCCTAAAAGTTTTTCTTTCTCAAAATTCCTTCCAAGCATCATATAAAAAAAAAAAAAAAAAAAAGATTGATTGTTCCTTGCCTTGTCGGCTGGCAGAGTGAAGAGCTGCTATAAGAGAAATGTGTAACCTAGCACACAGAAACAAGATTTTCTACATCTCACGCAAAGAATGCAAGAATTGCTACTAACACAAGCATAGATCAATGTCCAGGAGTGAAAGAAACCCAGCAGTGAAAAGTGCTAAATTGTGGAAATCCCAGTAAACCTGAGGACCAGCTCTTATGCCTGACCAGCCTGGTGGCTGAACCTCCTTTAAAGAGCAGATTATATTGGTTAGGCTGTAGTAAACTCTTGAGAGCCCTAGTCTTTCACAAGAACCTCAGACACAGCATATGAATTGATCTGGCCCAAACAGCAATTATCAAATAGAAATAAGGGCACAATTCAGCTTTGTTACTTTTCGTGCATTCAGAGTATTTTAAAGCTTATTATTCCCCTCTTCTCCCACAGACATACTACTGGATTATACTCCCCCATGAAGGCCCTGCTTTGTTACTAGTTTATCACTACTTAAAAACTACAAATGTGTTTCAGATAATCTGAATTACTATTTGAACCCTCTCTTCAAGCAGACACCTTTAAACACAGCCCCTTGTGCTGCTCAGTGCCTTGGTACTGCCATGCTGACCCTTTCCCTGGAATGGTAGACAGCAGAAGCAGATTATGACAGAGAGAAATAATTATTTCTGACAGGGATTTGAACCAGACACTGCAAATAGTACCTCTGTGACAATTATTTCTGCCTGGCTTTTTCCTAGAGGGGTTATGTATGAAGACAGATTTGATACAAGGGACCACCTTTACTGCAGCTTGCCTCATCTGGTCTCTAGTTGAGCCTGGTCCCAGCCCAGCTTCTTTCTCAACTCATAAGATATATTTTAAAATTCCTAAGTTTCCCCAGTTCTGTCATTTTTCAGCCTTCTAAGCACTGAGATATGTAAATTGAAAAGGCTGCATTATAGAAAGTAAATATTTATGAGGACAGTGGAACAGCGCTTTAACTTCTGGATGTGTCCATGTCTCAAGTGCTGCAGCTCTCATAGGCTACAAGTTATCACTTGGAAAAGTGTTGGGCCTTGGATAATAGCTTAGAACAGGTCTTTTCGGGGGGCAGATTACAAGATCTGTTGTTATTGGTAACGCTAGCCAGAAAACCCATAAGAGATGAGCAACTCATCATGCCAGGGAAGTTTGCTGCACCCATACAGGAGTTGAGTATAGGAACAATGTAGCTTAGAGGACACTAGGATAGCTATGATCCCTTTCTGTTGGTGGATATCTTGACCCACCTGCCTTCAAACATCCATGCCCTTAATATTATGAAAAATTATTATTTCTGGGGAAGTTTTTTTCACAGCTCATTTATATGAGCAAACCAAAGTATTTCAGAAGTGGTGCAGGAGAGAAGAGTGCCAGCTGTGACCTTCTGACAGATCCCATTATCAGACCAAGTTTTCTAGCTCACTGCTAAGCTTCTGCCTTCATCTTTCAAACTTTGCCAAAGACTGCTGGCTTGTACTTAAAATGTCCATGTTTGGTGCTTACCCAGGAGTGAAAATTTTCTGGAAAGTGATAACTATTATTTTTTTATCCTAAGACTTAAGAAATTAATTTTTTATCAGATTTTGCATGGGAGCATCAGTGTAGTGTTAGGGATGTACATTGTATTGCTTTCCAGAAAATTACCCTGCATTTCTCCAACTACAGGAAAAAAAAAAAAAAAAAAAAAAAAAAAAATTAAAATCTGGCTATATTTTAGCAGGAAAATAATCTGAAAACCCCATCTTTACTGAGACTTCTGTATTCTGAAATCAAAACAGGGGCAGACAAAACTTTCCCTGCTGTTTCTCCTGTCTTGCATGAAATTTTGTATTGGAATGGAGATCTGTGAGATAACTGTCCCAGTCAGTCCAAAAGACACTCACAGCTGGGGGAGAAAATGAAGCAACTCACCACGAATACAGAGAAATCTGGAAAAGGAAGGAAAGGGAGAATGCAAGGGAAGGGAAAGGCATTGATGGTAGTAGGTCAGGACAAGAGCTTCATTACACAGGTAAGAGGGGAGGGAATTATAAACAAGGACCAAGGTAAAGAGAAACAAATGTGAGGTCAGAAAATAAGGACCAACACACGGGGAAAAAAAAAAAAGGCTGGAAGTAGAATAGGCAAAAAGGGTCAGGAGTGAGGTAGGAGAGGAGCAATTTCAAAGGAGAGATGGGAAAGGCAGAGAAGGAAGGGTTTAAGCAGGATGCACTAATGACATGGAGAGAATGGCAGGTTATTACCGAGGCTGGGGAACATCCATAATGTTACAGAGCAAGTTAGGGCTTGATATTTTACTGGGAAAAAGAAACCAGGAGACAAAAATTAGCAGCCATAGAAATCTACAAAGATAAAAGACAGAAAATGAAAGCTAAACTGATGGGCTGGAATAAGCTCAGACCCTAAGCTCCTTTCACCATGGATCCTGGCACTCCTTTTAACAGTGAGTCCTATTGTAAACTCTGCCTTAAACGTAATACTTTGGTCTCCTGTTCCCCCATGTAATAGAGATGGAGGAAGAGTGGATAATCCTTGGCTTCCATGACTAACCCTATAAATTACATGTATGAATTCATACTCAATGCCTACTAGGTGTGCTTTTTTAGACATGTCTACTAGAGCTTTTTTAAAGGTGTGTTTGATAAATTACAGCTTTGCTGTCTTTTCCTGTGTGCTCGCTGCTGATTTAACACCTCCTGGATTGCTTTTTCACAGGCTCTACAAGAGGAGATTAACGTTTCTGGTAGTAAAATAAAAGTGAGTTACCTGAGCAGTCGCACGGCAGGCTACAAATCAGTCCTGAGGATCAGCATGACCCACCCCACCATCCCCTTCAACCTCATGAAAGTCCACCTCATGGTGGCTGTCGAGGGACGCCTCTTCAGAAAGTGGTTTGCAGCTGCTCCAGACCTGTCCTATTATTTCATCTGGGATAAGACAGACGTCTACAGTCAGAAAGTGTATGGTCTCTCAGAAGCCTTCGGTAAGTGACCCCAGGGCTTGTGTCTCTTTTTAGAAGCAGCTAAGTAGCAATGCACAGACCTTGTCCTAGATTGGTACAGTCCAACTGCTAACAGATAAAATGGTCCCTGCTGGTTCACTGCTGTTTCCTTGGAGAGGACTGGGCCCAGCTGTTCAGACAGAACACATTTCCCCAACAGATGAATACTTATCTGTTCTCTGGCTCATGGCCCAGTACATACATCCTGAGCTGCTACCATCAGATTCATACAGAAGGAATGAACTGGGACCAGAGGTGTTTGGCTGCCTCTCACTGATAGCCAAAAGCTGTCAGCACTGCTTTGAAATAAATCCATAGAACTGAGCCATGATGTCCACTCCTCCTTGTGCCTGACCTTCAGGGTTACTCTAATCTTAGTTTCCCCTTCGTTACCCATTCAAGAACACCATCCCAAAATGGGGCATGTTGGTCTCCTCTCTTGTACCTTGTGCATTCATTTACACCTGCAAGAGACTGTCAGAAGCTGCAAGGCAGAGAATAGGAAAGCTCTGCATACTCCACATGCCACATCCACAGCACCAGGCATTGTGGCCTCTGCCACCCACTCTATAGAGGTGAAGTCCATGCTGGGGCATCATGCTGTGCTGTGGATGTATGCACAGACACACTTCATTCCTCTTCTTGCTGCCATCTCAGATCTCACCCAGTGAGCCCTGTGCAATGGTGCTGGAGGAAAGGGGGTACTTTGAGAGTATAGTGAACAGAGGTGATACAGCTTTGCAGTGATTTCTTCCCATCTGATCAACAACCAGAGGACATTCAGTTATAGATCATTGACAGAAGCTAGACTAGAGTTCTCAGGCTGTCAAGGAAATGATATCAGCAAAATGGGAGTGATTCCAAATTAGCCAATAGAGCTTTTGTTGACAGCAGGGTGGTTCACTGATGCCTCATAGCCCCACTGAAGATAAGTTTCTTTAGAAGCACTGTAGGGTGCCTTGTTTTCTAGGAGAAAGAATAGGTGCCTTCCTCCTGCTCAGGCTCAGTTGCCCTGAGCAGGCTGAATGATAAAACCTGCTGAGCCTTACCCAGTTTGGACTCTACACTGAGAAACATGTCCTGGGTAGCCTATCCTGAAAGACTATGTTCATATGCTGTTTGAGATGCTAGATCAGCAGTGGGACCTGGAGTGCTCCATGATGCAGCTCTGCAGTCCCAGAGTACTCAGGCAGGTCTGAGGACATCAGCATTCAGGCTTTCAATGATTCCCACCTCTAGAACAGTGGAAAATATCAAGCCTTCATTTCCTAAATTACATCTTCCTCCGATAACATCTGATTCTGCAGAGGCTATATTTGATGGGGAATCCTAAGTTCATTCAGTGCTCAGTACTTTTCAAGGAGTCTGGGAAACTTGTAAAATCAGACCTTTTTATCTAGTAAAAAAAAAATGAGCTATGTAATTGCTTTTCATTTCTAGTTCTGCTCTGCTTCAGCTGTTAGCACTGAAAAGATCAGGTAGGGCAGAAGAAAAGCAGACCAATGAAACTGGTCCTGCTTCTTCTGAGAAAATAATAAAGGAGTCATTATTCTGTCAAAACCATGATTTTCCTTCTACTGACATCGTTTTAGTCTTGAGCAACTCCAATGTGTTCAGCAGTTAGTCCTCAAAGGCTCTGGTTAGAGACATGATGGCAAGTAAACCCTTTTGACATTAACAATGACCATAAGTCACCCTGCTCTAACACTACTGTCTCTGAGGGACTTGCTGCCCCATGCCTCAATATATAAGTCTTTACTTTCCAAGAAAGGCCATGAGTTTTAGCAAGTTCCTGACATGCATTCCTTGATCAAAAATAGAAAATAGGAGAAAAATGCTCCCATTTAAGAGTCGAGCTATGGTTTACACTCTTGAATACCCATTGTTTTAAGATATGTCTTTAAATTTGCCTTTTAATTATTTAGCACATTTGCCCAACATCTACGACTACATTGACCTTTTTAAATGCAGGACGGCCTTTAAAGAGAAAAATATTAGGACCCTGCATTATGATGATGACATTTTAAATGAAATTGGCAGTTGCCTGTAGAAATGCTCTTACCCCCACTCCATTGAAACTCTATGTGGGCTGACTGTGCATTTCTCAGTTACTAATCTGGGCACTCTTTTGTTTCTCTCTTATTCATAGTGTCAGTAGGTTATGAGTATGAATCCTGTCCTGACTTGATCCTATGGGAGAAGAGAACAGCTGTGCTGCAGGGTTATGAAATTGATGCTTCGAAACTTGGAGGGTGGTCCCTGGACAAACACCATGCCCTCAACATACAAAGTGGTAGGTTGTCCATAACACTTAACAGGAACAATTCAGTGTTGCAAGGCCCAGTCACTACTTAGCTCTAAGAGTTCAGGAAAAGGAAAGGAAAGAAACCTGACCAACACATGTACTCTCTCATGTATTTTACTAACTTTTTTTTTTCTAGTAACTTATATTTAGAAGCAGTTTGGTGTGTGTAAATTCAAAAGAAGCTGGGCATTGTGAAGTAGTTGAATGTCATCACATCTAACTTTGTAGTGTCTTAGAAGAAGGGTTTTAGCAAGGAAACTATTCCTAAAATAACAAGGGGGGACTGTTCAGATTGGACCTACTGCTGAGCATAAATCCACCCAGACACATCCTCCAATATGCAAGTGTACTTGCAGGAAGAAGCAGCTTCATGGATCATAAGGGAAAATGGAAAGTGCAAGAGTCCTTGAAGGCTACTGCCCAAGACTGCAGCAAGGAGGTTTGAAAGCTGATCAGAACACGTGCAAAAGATGGAAGCACTGTGTCCCTCTGGATAATAGCAGTGGCATGGGAACAAACATCTAATTCAGCCCAAATCACTGCTGAAAACACTACACTTAGAGGGAACATAAGCAGAGCTCTTCTCAAGCTTTGCAGATGAAACATTTCTCTAGAGAATGCACCATGGTTTTCAAGTCCCTTATCTTTTCATGAGCTGTGTAATTTCTTTTTTCACCTGGTAGACTGCAAATTACAGGTCAAGGAAGGACAGAAAGGGCAGGTGAAAATTCATGAGATGTTGAAACGTATATTTCATTTAAAGATAAAGGCATTCTCATTCTCCCTACATAGTTATGTTCTTCCAGAAATCCAATAGCTCTATAAAAAATAACTCAGATAATGGGCTCTTCATTTGAAACCATCACAAAACAATGCTACAAAAGATGATAAACCTCCTTGCTACTTGAGAAATTCCCCAGGTGGTGTCCAGCATTACCAGTTTGTGCTCCCTTTGGTCTCATTTTCCCTGTCTCTCTTTAATTTCCTTATTAATGATTTCCATCTCTAGGCATCTTGCATAAAGGAAACGGGGAAAACCAGTTTATTTCCCAGCAGCCACCTGTAATCGGAAGTATTATGGGCAACGGCCGCAGACGTAGCATTTCTTGTCCAAGCTGCAATGGTCTTGCAGATGGGAACAAACTCCTGGCTCCTGTTGCCCTAACATGTGGGTCTGATGGAAGTCTTTATGTTGGAGATTTCAACTACATCCGAAGGATCTTTCCCTCTGGCAACGTCACCAACATCCTGGAACTGAGGTACCCTGTGCTGAATGTGGCCATTATAATTATGTCCTTAAATTCTGCAGGAATCTTACATAACCAAAAGGAAAATGATCAGAACTCTTTAAAAAAACCACAGCAAAACAGAAAAAAAATCTGTGAAGATTTGCCTCTTCTGCAACTCTGATGACTTTGATTAACACTAGGCAAACACAGGCATAACAAGTTCTTCCAGAATTGTATCACTCACCAAAAATATTGACACATTTCTGTACTGCTAAATGAAACTGTGTTGATGTCTGCCTTTTCATGTAGTAGAGACCAGTGGTAATTCTTAAAATCAACAATTAGCCTCTGAGGTAACCTAAACTTGGAAGGACACAGCACTGATGATGATATATAGAGGTTAAGAAGGTCACTCATAATTAAGGCAGGATGATCACTCTAGGTAGTTTGAGAGTAGTTCTGGTTTCTCTAGTTGGTTTTTTTGGGGACAAATGCATCAGCCTCCTTCAATTCCCAACTGAACAGCAGTGTCAGGGTGAACATATCTATGAACATATCAGGGTGGATCATATCTATGGATCATCTGAACAGATCTTTTGATCATCTGAAAGTAAGGGAAGTGTTTTCCTTTAACCCCAAAGGAAAAAAAAAACCATATTTTAGGAGAAATAGGGAGGATGAGGAAGGAACATTTATTAAAAACAAGGAAGGAGAGGGAAAAGTATATATTTATCACAAGTTCTGAGAAAATGAAATATATTATGATTGAATTTCAAATTGACCTCACTGGGAATATTCTTCCTATTTAAAATTTCCACAACAAATGCAGTTACCCACTTCAAAACACCATGGCCTGATCCTGGTGTCACTTGAAATAAGTCAGTAGAGTTAAATGTGTTCTTCTGAATGTGTCTTCTCTACCTGAAGGGCCTGACCCAAGGTCCTGAGAGGTGAATATGAGGTTAGCAGGACAGTAAGGTTCACATTCCCATTTACCTCTCAAAATCTGGTCCAAAAGTTAGAATCTTCCAGAAAGTAAGAATTTCTCTGCTCTAGTCAGATTTAATGTCCTGGCTGCTGATGACAAAAGTTAAGGCTCCATTTCTGCCATGTGGAAGGCTGCTAGACAGCTTCCTAGAGTGCAGAGTCCCATACAGCATTGATTTGTTTTCCCATTTGCTCCACAAGGCCACAGGTGAAAATGAAAGAGCTGATTTGCAGCAAAATTGGTGCAAGATCCTGTTAGTCCCTCATTTACAAACACTCCACAGTCATTAGAACTTGCTGAAGGTCTCATTTGGCATGTAGAACCACCATCATAGATCATTGTGTATGAGAAAAGAAATCCAAGCAGCTATCACAAGGCTGGAACTGACAGGATAGCAGTTTTGGTATGCTTACAGGGTGACAAGGTAATCAGGAGAAGTCAGTGAATTAGGAAGCCTGCAATGAGATGGTTTCAGTCACATCTCAGAGGGATGGGGTAACTTTTGAGTAAATAAGCAAAAACCTGATAAGCAAAAACCTCTTCTGTTACATGATGTACTAAAAGACTCCTAAAAAGAACAAAATATCTCTCATGTTTGTAAGGTGGGAACCTGGGATAAATCTTCAGACCTGGTCCACATTAAAGAATGTAATATTCTTCCAGTGCCAGAAAGTTATTTTAACAACCAAAGGTGAGATATCCAAAAGAGCCGAGGTGATTTGGGGCCCAAATCCCATTGCAACTGAGTGGGACTAATATCTCGTACCCAGAAGTACAATTCTGAAAACCCAATCCCTGTTTCATTGTCAGTGGAAATACCAGACCCACCGGAGGTTTTGCAGAGTATTTCCTGATTGGAAAAGAGAAAATTGGAAACCTTGATGGAGTGGCCTTGCTGCCTTTTGTGTAGAGCCACAGAGTTAAATTTACTCCAGAGTTAAATCTGCTGGAACGATTGCCGCTTCATCTGTGCAAACACTTAGGTTACTGGATCTAATAAACATTTCTTCACTCTGGTGTGCTATAAAGTAAGTGGGTTCAGATGCTGTCTGACTAAAAGCTATAGAGGAAAGCCATTGCTTTTGGACTAAATGGAGTTTGTTTGTGTCTTCTCAAATCGTCATCTCCTTGGAGATTAACACCCTTACTATTCTGCGTTTGAGTTTTGTCTGGGGGGACGTCTTTTGAGTGTAGTGTTCCGTTGTGTAGAGGAAATCGAATGCATTGTGGGTCACTGATAACTGCAGCTGGGTGTGTAACTAGATGCATGAAAAATGTCCAGCTCAGCATAATTTCAGTCCCATGGGCTAGAGTTCATGAGGTTATGACAATGAACTGTCACCCATAATTGTGCAACTGTTAAGTTACTTTTGTAAATCACAAGTTATTGATTTCACTGAGTGAAAAAAGAAAAACAAAACCAACAAACAATTGTAAAGTTATCTGTATCTACATATATTTAGCTCAGTACTGCCCTGAATGATAAAGTCTGCCTGGTCCTATCTCTTGCATAAGTGAATAACTCCAAGCAGGTGAGATCACACTTCCTTTGTGATGTGCAGCAGTACATAAGTGAGCTCACTGCCAAGGAATATCCAGTATAAAATACATCAGTGTCATTCCAGCTAAGTCTTTATTTATTATTGCATTGTATGATACAGTTACTGTCAAGTTTTCAATCTGCTAATAATGCATCGAACTGAGCTGCTAACACCTCATTCTTTCTTCTATTCCCTGCTTTCCTGTCTTCTGTCAGAAATAAAGATTTCAGACATAGGTAAGCCAACCAGTAGAGAATTCTTATGCCGCTCCCTGTCTTGTTGCATGTTGTTACACAGTGAGCCACAAGTGCCATTTCCAGATGATTCAATAGCAAATGAAGCTGGTGTGATTAAAACTGGCGTAGGCAATCAGTCATCAGAACTGGGAGCCATTAATCACAGAGCAGAGTCACGCAGACTTCTGCACAAGCTGTTATAGCTGTAGACAGGAGAAGTACAGACCCTGTGAGAGGTAGAGGGTGGAAGGAAAAATGGGTGGGAATTAACCAAGGAAGTAAAATGGGGACAGCGTCAGGATACAGATCACTGGAATAGCTAGGATGGAAAAATAATTTTCATATGGTGAAATATCTTCTTTTTGAGTTTTGGGGAGTGTAACAGGCATAATGAAGGGCCAGATATACACCAACATCACCCACTTAGGGAAGTAAGTTTTTGTAACTTCTTGTCAGTCTGAGCTCTTCATAGAGAGCCTTTGCATTAAGTGAAAGTATGTCACGCTCAGACTGGATGTGGTGTGACTCTGAACTTTAGCCAGGAAATGCAATGATAAAAAAAAAAAAGTAATGACAAGAAAACAAGATGAAAAAAAGACTCCTAAATTGGAGCTTTGTCACTAAGAATATTTGTCACTTGGGTTCACTGGAGTTTCAGTGGGTTTGATCCAATCAGTTGCATTCAGGAAGATGTCAACCTCCTGTCACTGTCTGTGTTTGCAAGAACTTCTCAGGCTCTGACAACTTTCCCATCCTTCTCCCTGGTTGCTTTCTAAATTAGAAGCTTAGACTGTGGAGTTCTTTTGTGTGTGTGTGTGTCTGGTTTTCCTTTGCATTTGGGATTGGGGATTTTTCTTGCTATGTGCTTTTATTTACTGCTTCTTTGACTTCATAGAGGCTGTACAAAACCAGAAATGTTCATTTTATCTGCATGCCTGGAAATGCAATGGAGTAGAAACTGTTTTTTTGTCTTAATGCCAGAACATTAATGAAGGGTTGAGCTTCCACGGTATAATGGCCTGGCCCAAAGCGACTATTAGCGGGGCTGGGAGGTTGGTACACAAGACCTTAGCACTGACTGTCTTCATCGGGCTGAGTTCCAGCCCCCCAGCTCCTCTTTCACATCATTTGAAGGCAATAGAAAAACTCATTTCTCTTTGGAACAGACAGGTTGTATCATTAATGCCCTAGAAATACACAGCCACTAAAGTGCACCTGCTTTGACAGTGAAGGGCAGCAGCTGAATATCTGTTACAAGAAGAGGTTTTATATATGAAGGCAATAACTGAAGTGAAGATGTATGGACTGGCCAAAAACACTGCAGATGCCATCAGAGCCTTACGAAGTTGGCAGGGCTTCAGCCTTTAGGCAATTCCTAAAATCTAAGAAAAGAAATGAAAGAAAGCCAAGTCATGCCTGCTTCAAGTGCAAGGCAGGGCAAAGGGGACCAGTGAGGGAGGAAGGAGGTGAGGAACTCTAGATGAAATACTCCCATCTGTGACTACATTAAGGGAGTCATCCATGTGAGTGAGCAGCTGTTCTGTGTCATTTGTCATAATACTTCTTGTTAGAAAGCCTCTTCATTCCTGAGCCACAAGAAAATGAGTGGGTGTAGTCTTAGCTAATTCTCCAGTGCTTTGAGCTCCAGAAGATCCTAAGCCTGACACTGTTGACAGGCAACAGTTAGAAAGGGTGAGATCCACAGGACTGAACCTTAGCGGTTTGGAAAAACTGCAATCCATATGCAACAGCTTCCTCAGTTCAAGGGAAAGAATTTCTCCCCTCTGCATAGCCTGTGGTGAGCCTGATCTCCCGAGGTTCTGGAGCAACCAACTGAGAGGCTTGGCACTACAGCACAGTGTAGGCAGCCAGGGTCTAACTCTGCAACAGCCAAAATGGCTGTGTGTCAACATGGGAGATGTTAGCCAAGCCAAAAAGCATCACCACATTGTGAAGCTTCCCAAGTTTACACCCATCTTTCATTCAGTAATAGAATAGCAAGAACTTACTCCAATATGTCTGTGTATGGACCTGTCTTGATGGGCTTATAGAAGCAAATTACTTTTTCCAAGAATTTTCCATAATTTGCAGTTAATTATCATTATCTTTTCTCTGCAGGAACGTGGAAGGCTATGAGGCATTTCTGTCTTGAAAATACAAAAAAAAAAAAAAAAAAAAAAGTGGCCACACTTAAATATACTATTTCTTTCTCATTTCCATTCATACCTTAGAGAGACAAATGTACAATTAGTGGCAATGAGAGGTATCTCAGAAGTGCCCTAGGATCAGCTTGGGAAGTCCTTTGCAGTCCCTGGGTTGGATTATGGCATTGCTATGAAGTTTTATTACACCGTCTGTGACACTAGAAGGGCTTTGGGCATCACACACAAACTGAAAATACTAAAAGGCTAGGTGTAAATTCAGCTCACTGCACTGTGTGGTCTCATGTATTATCTACTGAACAACACCCAGGAAAAAAAAAAAGATCAGTGCCTCAGACAACCTATAATAAAATTCTCTGTTTGTGAGCTGTGGAGTGCTTAGCATGGAGCCATGGGGACACAGACCTGATGAACAAAAAACACTTGGCTGCAGGAATTTGGTAATTCTTTACTCATCAGCAAAGGCATGTAGCCAGTAAGGCTCAGAGGGAAAGAGGGCAGCTAGCACAGAAAGTTTTGCAGATGTGGTTTCATGTCCTTAAACAGAGACATTAGATCCAATTAAGCCCCAGGGGGTTATTCAGATCAACTGTTACAGGTAACTAATTTGTGTGCTGTGGCTACTCCTTTATGTTGACCACGGTGGGAATCACAGCCATACTGTCAATGTTAATAGAAGTTGTCCTTTAGAGTCGAATCACAGAATGTTTTGGGTTGCAAGGCCCCTTAAAGATCATCTAGTTCCAAGCCCCCTGCCATGGGCAGGGAGATCTACCACTAGGTGAGGTAGATGAGGCCCCATCCAACCTGGCCTTGAACACTTCCAGGGATGGAGGTGGAGACGCCCTTCCCTTGCATTTGAGAAACTAAGATGCCTTTCATCTTGTAAGACAAATATTGAAAATAAGTCAGACAAATCATACCTCAGAAAATGTTCTTTCTCTCTATTGCCTATAAAAGGAGTTAAGGCAACCAGTTAGATGTAAGCATCCACCATCTAAAGCTGGGTGAGATGAATTGCCTGACTTTGAACAGAAGCCAGTGACAAGGTGCACTCTGCTCTGCTGATGCATTATAGGTAACCTGCTGAAACCAGATACCATATCCCTTTCCTCTTCTTTATTCCTTAGGGACTGGCTTCCCACTCTGGAGCAGAAAGTTCCTTCCTCAGACTCCTCCAAAATATGGGTTTGGGGCCCAAGGGGATAATATAGAATCATAAAATCCTTAAGGTTGGAAAAGACTTCTAAGATCGTAAAGTCCAACTGTCAACCCAACATTATCTAGACCACTAAACCATGTCCTGAAGTGTCACATCATCAACCTTTGCTTAAAGCTTGTGCATCTATTATAGTACAACAGAAGCAATCCACACAAGTGCCACCTGTCTGCCTAGTCACCCAAGTTCTTATCATTTTCCTTCCTCATGCCTGTGTGTAAGGAGTCACATAAAGCATAAGCACTTTAAAGTGGAGTTTGAACCTCTTAACCTATCTGCAGAGCTCCCCAAATGGTGCTGGCACTATCCTGTCCAAATAATGAGAATGAAAAAAAGAAAGGGATAAGGCAGATGTATGTGAGAGCCTATGTGGAATCCAAACAACTGGGATAACTGTGGACTTAGAAGATCTCCCTGTACTTTCCCAGCACATCACTGTATCACAAGCAAACAAGAAAGCAATATCATCTCCAGTTCTCTTTGGCCTGCAGAGCTTCTGCGTATGAAACTGCCCTCATTCCCAGTGACTACACCATCAAGCCCACAAATACCCTCTAACATGTCTGTTATTGGCTATGGACCAGCTTACCATGTCCCTGCAACTTGGGTTTGTTGCTTCAGGGACTTAAAATATACATGCAGGGCTCAGGGTTCCTTCTAAAAAAATCTCAAAAGCAAAATGAACAATTTGAATAGGAAATCATCTCTTCACCCACAGCTTTTTGCTAGTAGTGGCAGTGTAAAGATGGGGGATAAATATACTAAGACTACAAACACTGTAACTGATAAAATCTGAATAGTAAAAAGTCATGTCTTTTGTTTTGGTCCATTATCTAACTAAGCAATGAGAGAGGATGAAAGGAAAAAAACAACATAAATCTCTTCTTTGCCTCAGGCAGATTTATTTCAGTTGTTCGGTTCAGTCCAATTTGCCACTTGGATTTGCCTATTGATTGTGGCTTTAAATAAAAAGCAAAGCCCCAGTGTTCCCATCTCCAGTGCTCATTCATTATCACAGCTGAAGGGAAGCAGTTTGGGAACTTTTACATTCCTAATATATGTTTATTTAGCATCTCTCATCCTGAAGGATCTCAAAGTGTTAAACAAAAGCTCCAGTGTATAACGTTGTGCAATTCCTACAAGGGCAGAGTGTCACACCTTCCCAGTACAATGGTGAAAACTGTTGGCAGAGACCAGGGGGGTAAATTCCAGCTTGACCATTTTTAACAGTGTGTATTTTACCTTCCCTGCTCCAGAGCATCCCAACTTAAATATTCCATTGCCTAAGCCATCCCAGGAGGCCTTCCACCCACAAAACCCCTATGCACAGAGTGGGGTGTAGGAGACCATGATAAACCATGCTTGCAAAAATAAGAAGTCTAGTCAATTTTTAGTGTTCATTTTTATGAACAATCCATTCCTATCATTCACACAGAATCATGCAGCAGAAAAGATATAATTTGTGTTGGGGGTGCCCATACCATTCATAACTTTAGATATAGAAAGGTAGTTGTATGTCTTAGGAGTTTTGCTATCAGCTCACCAGGTAAAATCCAGATTCAAGTGACCAAAGATTTTAAGTGACCCAAGCTTATTAATATCCCATGAGTAGTTTAACCAACATAAGTTTCTATTTCCACCTCATGCAAAGTACATTTGTTAGTAAAGGTGTGTGTGCTTCTGTGGCATCCAACTATACAGAGGATTTTAACCAGAGGTTTTACAGAGGTTTAACCAGTCAGGGCTAATTTTTTAATGATTGTGAATTTTGAATTCACCTCTACTCTTTTGTGGTATCTGTATTCTGGACCTCATTAACAAAACTAAACTTGGGTTACCAGCTGCTACTCAAAGTATTACTTTAATACAACAGTTGTTTACTTACTAAATTTAAGCAGGAAATACCATTCAGCTTTTCTGCTGGATGAATGTTTGCTTATACTAAGTTTTCCAGTCTGTGGTTAGAAGTAACCAGTGTTTGTTTCAGTGTCCATTCTACACAGGAGCTGGGACTAGAAGATAATTTTAAGACAGCTTTCTTCCACAGAAGGGTTGTAATCAATAATAAAATCCAAAAATAAATTACAATGATAGTGCTGGGAGAGGAGAGCAGGAACTTTCATTTCTACCACCATTTTTCTCCATCTTTGGGAAAATCATTTGCCTTCACCCATCTGCAAATGACCTGCTGTAAGACTCAGTGAAAGCTATCTGTGGTTTCCAGGAAAAGATGCTAAAGAATTGAAAAGTGCCATTAAAAATGTCCTCTTCTTGTCCACTTCTCATGCAAAATAGAGATGATGAACAGCTCAAAAGCTGACTGACATTCAGCTGGGCTTTGTTAGGACAGTCAGTGGAAAATGCAAGGCCCTGATCAAAATGGATGATGGATTCCCACTGGGAACTTCTTCCACCAGGGTTGAAACCACTTGCTTAGTGTGAGTGACATGCAGGTAAATGAAATAATACCCTACCAGCCTGCTGTCATTGGAAAGGAATACAGATGGAGACTGAACTGTCAGACTGGAGCTGTCTTGAAGGTCAGAGCATTTTATTTAGCAAGAATCAGTGTCATTTGTGGAGATTAAATCTGTTCAGACTTTAATAGGATAAATCACAAGGGATATTCCAGAATAAATCAGAAAGGCACTTTTTTTTTTTTTTTTCTTCCCAAAGTATTAAGTTATTTGAATGAAGAAACAATTTATGGCTTTTTAAAGTAGAAAATAATTCAGTCGGTTTTATGTGTCTGAAGAAAAGTTAATTTTTCTAACAGAAAGGTTGAAGAAGAGAGGAAATTTCTTATTATGAGGGATAGAGTCAACTGTGTTCGAAACTCAGGTTTCTAACCAGCTTATCCTGGAACAATTCCACTAAATGCAAAAATGTGAACTATGGCCTATACATTTATTATTAATTCCTGGGACCTGATGAATTTGGACAGCTTGAAGGTGTTCTGGAGAAAAATAGAGGCTTTTTCATACTTGTTCTAATTACTACTTAGCCTTTCTTAGAAGGAAGGAGACCTGTGTTCAGGCAGCAGGTGTTACAATTTTAACCTGTTGGTTTCAGGCTTAGAAGAGATGCAGCTCAATACACACTAGTAATAAACAGTTTTAATAAAAGAAGTTAATAAGTTTAGTATCTATATTAAACTATAGATAGAATCCTTGAAAGATATTTCTTTTAATTGTGTCTAAACTCATCTGGTTGTTTTTTATGCCAGTACCATTGAATGCTTCCCAAAAAAAGTGGATGTTAGTTTATTCATTTCTTCAGTCTTGGGCTCATTTAGTGTTGTAGTCATAGAGCTAAAAACATTCCGCCTGCTCACCCCATTTTCTCAGTCACCCCTTCTTATTTTCAAGGAAGCAGTGAGTGAATGAGGTTTAACAGGGGACTGACATTCAGGTTCCTCAGCCCTCCTCATATTTGATACTTTACTTAAGGCAAAATGTGGTAGCCCAAGGACCATTTTGTTTGTCTCATCATTGAGATCCATCTGAATTCAGTGCCAGGACTTCCACTAATCTCCATGAGAGCAGGACAGGACACTAGAGTCTGATCTGGAGTCAGCAAGAGCACCAGCTGAACCTTGATGCAGTGATCTTGAAGAGTTTATCTGCAAGTGCTTTGTACTTGGCAGTCTGCTTTGGGGGTTTTGTACTGGGGTCTTTCTTGGGAGGGCAGATTTTTTTTTTCTTTTTTTCTTTTTTTTCTGTCCCTAGTGTACTATGCTTTCCCTTCACTTTCTGGCACTGCCTTAATACTAGTTTCAGGACTATGTCCATATTATGCAAATTAAGCAGACTCAGGCACTGGGACTCAACCTTTAGTAGTTCTTGGCATGATTTTGGCTCAGGACAGTGAGTCCTTTCCTTAGGTAGCTGCTCTTCATGCCAGCAATTGGTAACAGATACAGATCAGGATCCTGTGCTGTAACACACTGTGTACTAACATGGCCAAATCCAGCACTGCTTCACTTTCCCAGTCTGTCTGCCCTGTGCATTTTTATTCTCTAAACTGCTTGCATTGCCTGCTTACTTAAGGAAACAAATTGTCCAAAAAAATAATAATGTCATACCCTTGTTTTTCAGCCACAGCCCAGCTCATAAGTATTACTTGACCACAGATCCAATCACCGGCTCCATCTACCTCTCCGACACCAACAGCCGACGTATCTATAAAATAAAGTCAACTACATCAGTGAAAGACATTGTGAAGAACTCAGAGGTCTTGGCTGGAACCGGGGATCAGTGCCTCCCGTTCGATGATACCCGCTGTGGAGATGGAGGCAAAGGCACTGATGCTACCCTTACAAATCCCAGGGGTGAGACTGCTTCTTGTCCACAGGGTTTTTTTTAAGGGGTCTTTTTGAAAGGGACTTGTTTAGTCACTCTAGAGACTGCTCTCCTCTCCATTTTAGAAAATGCCCTCAGATTTTGCAAGCCTTCCCCTGTCAACCCACAAACACATCCTAAGGGCTTGTTTCCGGAAATAAGTGAGTATATCTCCCCCTCAGCCAGTCCCGGTTCTTCCTATGGAGGTGTCTGGGAAGAGTGTCAATTGAGAGGGGTGTACTGATGGGCACATGTCCAAAGGGCAATAGAATAAACCCATCCCTCAATTTTATACCCACTTAGCCACTACTCCTCACCAAATAACAAATGTTTGGTCCTTCCCAGTCTGAACTGGATTCACTTATGTTCAGTTCACCAGGACTTTCTTGGCATTAAAAAGAATAAGAAGTTCTGTAAGTGTTGTTATATAATAAAATAGTAACAGAATCAGCATACATCTCAGAGATATGTAAACTGAGGTTTATACATTGACATTATATATTATTGCATCTAGCTTAAATCCTATAGGGGAGTGGATACTGTTTTAGATATGAGAATGGTCTAATTCAGCATGACTTCACCTGATTCCTGATAAGCTTACTTAAATGTGATAAAAGCACAGTCAAACCAAGCTAAAAGCATCACACAGCCTTCATGACTGTGAACTAAATTGTTCAAAACAGTTTTAGCCAGACATATGCAGTCCTGTGTGTAGCCAAGACTTCAGTCTGGCAGTCTCAAGGTAACAAGTTCTGCATATGGAGGATGTCGCACCTCCCAGCTGTCCGCAGCTCCTCGAAAAAACACACATGGAGGGTATAGTGATGAGGTAGAAGATACTCTTGGTATACACACCTTCTGCAGTGTTTGTGAAGAGGAGCAAGAAGGAAGCCTATGCAGGAATGCTTTTAGAAATGTGGCATTTTTGCCTTTTGCATGTCTTGCCCAGTTGTTGTGAGGAGTTATTTATACGTTCTTGACTTCACCATCAAGGTGCTGCAGGTTTCCTTTTTCCTTCCATCTGGGAGTGGTAGCTCTCTCCTTCCTCAGCATGGCAATTTCAAAGCCTATCCCAACCTCTCTGTAAAGCAACCCCTCAGCAAAACCTGGGGATCCATTAACAAATTATTTCACAAAGAGCAGGCAAGATGAAGACAGCTGAGCTGTTTCTCTTCTTAGCTAGAATTCCCAGGAATTTATTTTCTTGATATCATTTTTGTTACTGAATCCAAGAAACCCAAACTGATTTACTGTCCATTTGTTTCAGGTCTAGTTGTGATTTATTTTGTTTGTTTGGGGTTTTTTGTGGTTTTTTTTGTTGTTGTTTTTGTTTGGGGGGGGGGTTGTTTGTTTTTGGTGGGGTTTTTTTTTGTTGGTTTGTTTTGGTTTGGTTTGGTTTTGGTTTTGGTTTTGTTTTGTTTTGTTTTGTTACATGTTGGCTAGTTGTTTCCTGGAAAGATGCAGAAAAAATATACCTTGTGAGACCTGTTTTTTACCAAAAAACAATGAAAGCCAAACAGCTACCCTCGTAATATTCAAAAGGCCAAGCATGGTTTCCAATCACTCGAGACTCCCATGAGATGACCATTATACTGGGATAAAGTATTGCCAGAGGTACAGATATAGAAAGGGAACAGTTACTTGTGGTCTGGTTGCAGTGCAAAAATTGTCTCACTGAAATGAGAGGGCTGAGTGAAAAGAAAATTAAGTGACTTGGGCATAAAGATTCAGTCCATCAGATAAGACAAGAGATCAGGGAATACAGAATTCTGTTATCCAATTTTCTATACCACTTTGATGTTCAAACATGGCAAAAAAACCCCAAAAAAACACACGCCAACTTTTGTAGAACCTCTGTTCTTCCTTGTAAAAGATAAGAGGAATATTACTCATTTTCCTACATGGGTGGATGTTGCAAGGTTTAAATGAATTATGTTTCTGCTTTGCTGTGGGAAGCAGAGCTCTGGAGTTCAAAGCTTTCAGCATTGAAATCCTTCTTGTTGGCAATTCAAGCTCTCAGGAGGCTGTTTTTCCACCTCAATCATATAATGGCAAACTGCATGCATTCATTCCTCACAGCTCTGAAACTTCGAAAAATAGGAGTAAATTGAGAGTGAAAGAGGAAATGACATGAAGCAAAATGGCAACAAGAAAGTAATATCCCGGGAAGCCCACACAGCCAATGGAAAGTTTGTAAGCAGTGTTCCCTGATCTGGCTCTAGCCTGAGTTCGCAATGTCTGCTGAGACAACTGCTTTGAGTAGTGTGACTCGCTTCCAATTCACCTCAATAAATGATTAACAGTGAAAACTCACACTGACGATGTAATGTCAGAATTGTTTATACCTTCACAGTGGTTCATCCTAGCAGAAAAATCTAACAAACGCTCTTCCTTTATGTGATTATATTTCATAATAGTTCAAAATAAAGATGATTTATTGTACAAGTAACCAGTAGTCCTCAGGTTACCCTCTGGTTCCCCATTTTGGCAGGGGACTAAACACTCATAAGTGAATAGTCAGGGAAAATTAGAAAACAATTCTGTAGCTGTAAAGATATCAGATGGCCAGGGAAGGACTTGAAAAGTTCAGTTCTTCAAGAATCCCCATGTCTTCATGGGACTCTATTTTTTAAGGCTAAAGCTTTTTTTTTGACTGAAGATAATTGCTTCGTGCAAAGTAGGATTTGTATATTTAAGGACATCTTAACATTTGTTCAAAAATTGTAAGAAAACAAGGTCTTGTTTCCCCTTTCATGATGTCTTAATCATCTGATATCTACTTCTTGCTGGAAAATACAGAGGGAATACACTCCTGCCAGATGAAATCCAGCAATTCATAAAGACTGGACTGTTCATGAGTGTCAACATACACTTTTGCATTTACTTTTAGTACTGGGACAGTCAAGCATTTGGTCTAACTAGATTTTTTGGCTCTAACTGCAAAAAAATATGGTACCCTTAAGGATGGTTCAGTCTCTGCCAGTGCATGTGTCCAAGGTAGGATGAAACACATCCTGGGAATGACAATCTCCTCCTGGATGGATGAGGTCCCCACCCTAGCTAACACCATTCTGAATGGTTCTCCACTTTCTGAACAGCAACATTTTCCCCACAGTTTTGATCACTTCCTCCAGTTCCCACCTCACCTCACATGAGTTGAGTGGATAATTGCATAGACTGATAGAAACACAGCATGGTTTGTGTTAGAAGGGACCTTCAAAGATCATCTAGTTCAATCTTCTTCTGTCATTGGCAGGGACATCTTTCACTAGATCAGGTTCCTCAAAGCCCCATCCAATCTGACCTTGAACACTTCCAAGGATGGGGTATCCACAACTTCTTGGGGCAGCCCGTGCCAGTCTCGCCATCCTTGTCACAAAAAATTTCTTCCTTGTATCCAATATAAATCTAGCCTCCTTCAGGTCAAAACCAGTATCCCTTGTCCTGTCAGTACATTTCTCGGAAGTACCATCTTGTCTCTCTCCATTGAAAGAGACAGAACTCCCTTTAGATGATCATCTTAGACATGACCATAAAGATGGATAAGACTCACCCCAGGAATTTCACCCTTCCCCTGTCTTTGGCTTCTCTGATAAAGGCAGGCCATACTAATACAGGACAGGTAGATCCACAGATGAAATAGTGGTGGCAGTTGTCTGGTCAGGGTATTTATCATAGCTGTTAGGAACCAGTCTGATACTTCCAGTTCATTTGCCACAGAGCACAGCAAAGCTTTCAGATGCTAATGAATTTCAATATATCCTTGCAAATTAAAGTGTTACCACTTTCTAATTATCATCTGCTAATAATGATCATCTTCTACAAGCAATCTGAAGAAAAATTAAAACTCCAGCTTGTCAGAGCATTTGTTTTCATCTGACTACTCACCAGTGGTTCTCCTCAGGAAAAGCAGAGAAACTACCAAGGAGCCTGCAAGTAAAAGAGATTGCAGTGACAAGTCTGACACAATAGGAAGAAGGTTTCAGAAGGGATGTTGGGGGAAGGGGCATCTCATTCATTTAGTATCACCAAAAGAAATGCAAAAATTTGTGGACAGATTGCTTCCTTCACTGTGTCCTGCTGAATGTGTAAACAAAATCTCAGATACTCACTAAGTGTTCATGAGTTTGACAGAATTAAAAGAAGAAACTCAGTCATCCACAATCTGTTAATAATTTTTTTTGTCAAATAATAATGTTAGGGTCATTTTAGGGGAGACCAGAGGCTGACTGAACAAAATATTTTGTCTCCTACTGTGGCCAGAAAAGACAGATAGGGAAGGAGGCGATGAGAGAGTGGCCTTTCCCTGCTAACACTCCAGATTCTAGTCATTGATATTTGGGGCACTTTGGGAAAAGGTTGCTCATGGACCTGTGCTTAGATACCACCATCAGTTGGTCTAGAAACCTAGATGAACACTTAGTTTTTTCCTTCCAGACATCCTGTGATAATAATTTCCACAATTTTTATAGCCACAGCATGAAAAAGTGTGGTCTTTTTGAAGCCAGATCATTGTGTTCTCTCCCTGTGCCTTTCCTAGTGCATTCCTGTCTTCTAGCTCCCTCCTTGGCCACTGCAGAGCACAAAGCTGATCTTTGCAAAAACTTTTCACAGGAATTCCGAAATCTTTTTCCTGTGACTTATTTTGCAGCTTGTCATTGCATATGTGTAGTTAGGCTTACTCCTTCCCCTGTGAATTCCTCTGTACTTACTGACATTGATTTTCAACTGCCATTTTATCACTCAGTCATTCATTATCCGGACACACAAGAAAGCTCCAAATTTGGATTCCTTTAGCACCTCTTTTTTTACTTAAAAGAGGTTTTTTCCCTCCTTCCCCCCCCCCCCCCCCCCCCCCCCCCCCCCCCCCCCCACCCCCCCCCACCCAACCCCATACCCTCCTCCCTCCCCCACAA
>JANHGN010016083.1:64362-77354 GCA_024605025.1 Megaceryle maxima
CCGCTTTTTTTACTTAAAAGAGGTTTTTTCCCCCCTCCCCCCCCCCCCCCCCCCCCCCACCTAAGTAGAGCTACATGTGCAATGCAATCACTTTTAGCGGCTCATCTTCTAGAACAAACCCACCATATCCCGGTAGCTATTTGCAGCATAATGTTGTGCTGTCACCTCCCCACACTACAAGGTCCTGACATTTCAAGCAAATGTCATCACATCACAACTTTCCATCAGCACAGCTCTGTGGTGTGATGCACATGGTGCTACAAGCCCTTGTTTCTTATGGGATCTCCTACTATCCAAGAGGAGCAAGCATGATTTCATAACGCATGTATTTCATATCTCAGAGCTTAAAGTCTGGGTCTGCAACGCTACATGGGTAGTGGCAGCAGATGTTTTCTTTCAGCAACTGTGAGATGGAACTTTGAGCTGTATGCTAAAATCTTTAATTCCCTTATGTTCCTATGGAAACATGAGAGGAGCTTTCTGCCAAAGCAAGCCAAGGCCTTTGGCTTTACATGCATAACATGTGAATTACCAATTTCTGTACCCATTTGCAGGAGCCAGCTCCCATCACTGGAACTGTGCCATTATCAGAAAGGAAATATAGAAAGGCCCAATCTAACCTCTACAATCTGCTGCAAAGAAACCGTGAGATGCTTCTTTCCCTCTGTGAAGAAGTCATCCATCCAAAGACACTTGTCTGTGGGAGAGCAGGGCTCCTCTCCATAATTAGATTTGATTCCAAGACAATCAGATAAAGTCAGGAAGGAATTGGAGCAGTTGCAGTGTGAGAAGAATGTGCAAGTGGAAACTTAGGGCTTTGACAGACTGCAGACTTACTCTGCAGAACATCCTAGGAAATGCAGGGCAATTGAGATTGCTTAGCCTCTGTGAAAGAAGGATAAGCAGAGAAGTGCTCTGTGATAAGAACACACACACGCCATTGCCCTGAAGCAGGACTATACGTGGTAACTTTGCTATCCCACTTTAACTTATTTGGGTGTGCAAGCTCTTTGTCTAAGCTGGAATGCAAAATAAAGTTGTGCTCTATCAACTGATCAGAGCTGGCTTGAGAGCCAAAGTACATACGGGTTATTATTACTGTAACTGGTTAATCAGACCAGCCATCAGACCTCAGCACTGAACACCGTGAGCAACTGTCAGCATACACTGCTGCTAAGTCCAATCCAATACATATGGAACTAGCTAAGAGAGAGAATTCTACCTCATTTAAAATTGCATTATCCAGCCTGCCACCCTTCACTGGCTTTTAGCCTGTCACACAGATTAATGGACAGGTGCCCTGAAAAATACTCATTGTGAACCCAGGAACGGGTAAGAGCCTCTCGGGTTTGACAAAAGCCAGTTAGGATCAAGTAAATCTTCTATCATGCCTCTTCTGAAAAAGCACATCTACCATATCGCTTGAAGAGCTCAGTTGTATTGCTGATTGTCAAGCAAACACCAACAAATATCAAAGAATTTGCCATTTGGTGAGCGAAATAATTAGAGAAGCAGTAACCTTCAACAGCAGGTGCTAGTGACAGGTGACATGTGTCAATATCCTGTATGACTCATTGAACTGGGCACCAACAAGGGCACAATTCTGACAGATCTCACAGCAGGTAAAGACAACTTTCTGAAAGCCATGGATGCCAGTGAGATATTAATGTTTATACTGCCAGATCCCTCTGCAAGCTTTTGACAAAGTGCTAAGATACAACAGGTGTATGTATAAACTATATTGTATAAGAGAGAATAAATGACCACAAGTGCTGTGGCTACCCCCATAGTATTTGGATGTGCAAGAGACACCTGACATTCCTCTCTGAGGTTCCTGTTTCATAGTCGTGAAAGGATCGGTCCTATCTTGGCATGAATTAAACACAGGTATTGGAATGTAGAACTAGAAGCAATCTTTTGGGTCATTTAGTCCTGTAATCCATTATCTCAGCAATCCTGTCATATAATCCCCTCCAAAATTAATGAACTTCATCTTAAAAGCAGCAAGTAATATATTTTAGTCACTGCCTTAGAGGCTATTTTGAAACCTCACTGCTCAGATGACCAGATACCCACTCCAGGTCAAAATGATGCCCTTCAGGCAAGGAGATGCTGCAAAGAACTAAGAAAAATGCTGGTTTCACCCCCTAGTAAAAATACACATCTCCCATTCAACTCAGTGATCTGAAACATCAGTTCTCTGACTCCTAATTGACTTTGAATCAACAGGTTACAGCTCTGTCTGAATCCCTTCCTTCACCTCAGGTCAACGGAGAAGTTTATTCTTTCTCTCAAACAATGGTTTCATCCTGAGGTTTTCTTGCCATTATATCCAGGCTAGATTATCTTCTCTGGGTTTCTGTATGACCAAATATGATAAGTTTTTCCACATATCATCCACCTCTGTGGCTTCCAGCCCATGCAACAGTTACAGTGCTGGCTGAAGGCCATGATTTTAATTGCCAAAGCAATCGGGGATTAGTCCCTGCTACATGAGAGTCTAAAATTTTTGATCTGTGAACTGCTGCATCTGTACTTTACAGCATAGATCACAGTGGATGCAGACTGAGGGTAAATGTTTCAAACAAGGGGATTTGGCTGTAAAACAGCACTTTGGAGAAACACAAAATCTGAACACTACTCAGAAACATTCTCAAAGCTTTCTATCTGAAACAGATTTTCCATCATTTCTGTCACCATAATGACAGCCAAAAAAAACCCATGATAGTGAAGTTTCATCTCACCAACTTTATCTGTCTACAGTACAAATGTTTCCTTTGGAGATATTTGATGTAGTCTCATTTTATAGTCAATAGGGAGGAAAAGGTGTTTCTAGAAGGAGTCACATAATCTATTATGGATATCTAGTTTAGTGTGACATGAATTGCACCCCAGAAGTAGGTATTTCTGATTGGAAATGCTCCAGATACTTGCTTGGATGCAGAATGCAGATACCTGCTTTTTGCCAAGTGATTGCTACCCTGCTAGCAGAACAAACCAAATGGGAAGATCCTAATATTCGTATATTCATATATTCCAAGCAGACTTTTCACTTGCATAGAAAAGGGTGTTACAGGTTTCTACATTCTTTTACTGTTCCTTTACATTCTTTTAATGTCTTTAAGACACTCAAATATTATGCTGAGAGGCTTTCTGCCACTGTGGGGTAGATGAGATGGATGACTCTATTAGTATCAGTGGAGTTATTTTTCATTTATACTAGCATAAAAGAGAGGTGAATGGGGCCCTTGACTTCTTATTCCTGCCTTAGTCATGGACTTTCCCTGTGACCTTGTGAAAATTGCTTTATCTGTTATTTTTCCAGTATGTAAAGTTAGGATGATCACACTCACAGACTGCCATGAGGTCTAATTAGTAAGTGTAAAGCACCATGAAATCCTCTGATGGAAGATGCAGAGTATAGCTAGCTTGGGATAAAGAGGATTAAGGGAGGTTGTGCTAAAATAACAAATGCTTGAGAAATGATGCTTAGGGGGAAGTGAAATGGCACATATCCGTGGGTGGGGAAACAAGAATTGGCAGCCTGTAATCATTGTCCTCAAATCCACTGGCAGGAATATGTCTACAAAGGAGGTTTGGACAATGAAATAAATCACTTAGCAGAGTTCAGAAACAGATTAAATACTCTAGATTACTAGGGTTAGCCTAGTTAAAACTCTTCCACATTTATCCATCTGGAATTTGGTTGACCTGATGAATCTTTTGCAGCCTTTTCCATCACCATTTCTGAAAGATTCACCAGTGTAACATTTTCATGTACATGGCTTAATATTAATACCATGAGCAAACCCACCATGTTTCTGAAAATGCAAAACATATAATTATTAGACAATCCTTCTCTTTCAGTGGTTCATGGAATGCCATGCCCTTTCCCAGAAGCAAGCAGGGAATTCTAGTTGGATGCTGTATGCCCACCAAAGCCTCTCTCTCACTCCCCTCCTCAGCTGGGCAGAGGAGAGAAGAATATAATGAAAGGCTCATAGGACAAGATAAGGACAGGAGATCACTCATCGGTTACCATCATGGGCAAAATAGATGTGACTCAGAGACAGTAATTTAATTTATTGCCACTCAGATCAGAGCAGAGTAATGAGATTTAAAACAAAACCTTAAAAACACCTTCCCCCCACCCCTCCCTTCTCAGGCTCAGCCACACTCCCCATTTCTCAACTTCCTCCCCTCCAGCTGTGAAAAGGGATCAGAAAGAGAGGTTGCAGTCAATTCATTGCAGATTGTCTCTGCCGCTCCTTCCTTCTCAGAGGGAGGACACACACTCTTCCTCTGCTCTATCATAGGGTCCTTCCCGTAGGAGACAGGCCTCCATGAACTTCTCCAACATGAGTCCTTTGCATGGGCTGCTGTTCTTCATGAACTGCTCTAATGTGAGTCATTTCCATGGGGTGTAGTCCTTCAGGAACAGACTGCTTCAACTTGCATCCCCCACAGGGTCAAAAGTGCTGCCAGCAAACCTGCTCCAGCCTGAGCTTCTGTGGGGTCACAGCCTCTTTCAGGTGCAGTCATCTGCTCCAGCATGAGGCCCTCCACAGGCTTCAGATGAATATGTGCTGCATTGTTAACCTCCATGGGCTGCAGGGGGACAGTGTGCCTCATCAGCGTCTTCACTGCAGGCTGCAGGAGAATCTCTGCTCTGGCACCTGGAGCACCTCCTCCCCCTGCTTCTTCACTGACACTGCTGTCTGCAGGGTTGTTTCTCTCACATATTCTCACTCCTCTCTTCAGCTGCAATTACTGTTGCATAGTAAAATTTTCCCCTTCTTAAATATTTTATCCCAGAGGTGTTAGTACCATCACTGATTGCCTCATCCTTGGCTGAGTGGGTCTGTTTTGGAGCCGGCTGCCATTGGCTCTGTCAGACATAGAGGAATCTGCTAGCGGTTTCTCACAGAAAACACACCTGTAGCCCTCCCAGCTACCAAAACCTTGTCACACAAACCCAATACGGTGTGCCAGTTGGAAGTGCCTTCTGTGGAATGGTTCCTGTTCAAAATTCTTGATAACCAGGACTCCTGCATGTCCATCTCTCATCTCATCCCTTTTGAACAATATAAAATATATTGCTTTCCAGCAAACTGGCAGTCTTACTTTTTCACAAACTTCAAACCACATACTATGTTCTATTCATCTTAGAGTTGTCAGGTTGCCATTACTTTCTGACTGTCTTGCTTTTTTCCTCCTCAGGGATCACTGTGGACAAGTTTGGGCTGATTTACTTTGTGGATGGCACTATGATCAGGAGAATTGATCAGAATGGGATCATCTCAACAGTGTTGGGTTCCAATGACTTAACATCTGCTCGGCCTCTCAGCTGTGACTCTGTCATGGATATTTCACAGGTAAAATGAAGTTATGTTGGGTTTCTACAAAACAGAAGCTTCTCCCTTCACTCTATCTGTATGTCTGTGTGCCTCCCCAGGTCTGACAAAGACATAAGGGCTCAAGGAGAAATACATCTTCATGTATTTTGTGGAATGAAAATGACAGAGTCAAAAAGATACTATAAAGACTGAAGGAATGAATTAATTGACCTAACCAGAGACCTCTGGGAAAGAGTTTTTAAAGATGTCCCAGCCACAAAGCATACTTCTTTCAGAGTTCCCAATCAGCTGAAAGATACAGGTTCCTGGGAAGCCAGGCTTCATTAAGTTCATTTCTCAAGAAACCACTTGCTTTAAACTAAAATGACCAGGCAACCATACTCATTTTAGTAGGGCTCTATGCCATGCTCTGTTATAAAAACTTAGCTAGCCATGGAGTTCTTTTCTTTGCTTCCCCCCCATCCTTATTTGGCCCAGCACAAATTTAGACCTGAATCAAATTAACATCTAGGAAATGCTGATTGGAGGCTATGGTGCCAAAATTAGCAACAGCAGGAAAACAAGAACCTTGAATTGCATCAGATTGCAAATTAGTTGCTGTTACCATCATGCTGGGCTTTTAAGTCCTGCTGCTTAAAGGTGGAGAGGGAAAAAAAAAAAAAAAAAAGAGAAAAAGAAATCTCAGTTTGATGATTGCTTTACTTCTGCAGAAGAGAAATTTGTTACAGCCCAGTACTTGATTTTTGTGGGGCACTGGCCAACCTGTCAAATTGTGCCAGTTAAGAGTTAGGATCCTTTGAAACCTTTGTGCCACTTGTTGTTTGCCTGGATGCAGGAATGTTGCCCTATCCTATAAAAATAGAGATCATGGCTGGAGGGCTAAGTACTGTTATTCAGCCACAATAGATGTCAATGGGGTTTCCTTTTTGTAAGTACCTAGATAATTTCTGTGCTCCCATATGAATCTCTTGATTTGTTTTTCACTCTAATTTGAAAAGATTATTCTTGTTTCTTTGCAACTGGATCCCACTGTCCTCAATTTATGAACAAGAAGAAATTATGTGTTTAAAAGCTCTCATGCCTTCTATAGAATAAATTTTTGCTAGTTAAAGACCATCCTGTAGTATGTTTCTCATCTTTCGGGCTTGTTTTTTTAGTTTCCCTGAATTTCAGAGACAATTAACACGAGACCATTGTGGGTTCAGGCTTTAAAAATCATTTTCTCACAGGTTATTTGACTTGTATGTATAACAATGTCATATTTAAATACTTCTGAGACAAGCTAAAATATATCAGTTGAAGACTTTATTTCATAAAATGGCAGAAGCCATTTTCAGATTAACCTGTGCTGTGATGGACATATTAACTGGTACTATTCTGGGCAGATGCACCAAAGACAAGTTTAATTAAAAAAAACCCAAACCCAAACAAAAATGAAACACACACAAAAAGAAAAACAAAAAAAAAAAAAAAAAAACCAAAACCCCAACCCAACAACAAATAAAAGAGGCAAATAAAAACTCAGCTTGGGAAGTAGCTTTTCATCATTTACTGTGGCTAGAAGGATCTTTTCTGTCAGGCCCCTGAGGCTCCCTGGAACATGAGGACATGAAATATTTAGCTGCCAATGTTGACAAGGAATGGCTTTTAAAAAATTGAAAATTCCCTTGTCAGTTCAGAATAAACTCTGCTCTTGATGCTAACTCAAGGCTGCGGAGCTTAAAGACCACTGGAAGGGATGGAGGCATGCATTATTCAAGAGAAAACCACAGGCTATAATGTTTTACTACAGGAAGGGTTAAAATAGGCCAGGAGCTGAGAAAAGGAAGGAGATTTTGCAAACACAAAACCATAGTAAATAGAGTTCAGCACACTGCTTATCCATGAAAATAAGCTTCAGAAACCCAGCCATTAGGAGGCACAATGAACTGAATACCGTGCATCTGATACTCTTTTTTTCTTTTTAAATAGATAAATAGAAAAGGGATTTAAACATGAATAGAAGCATCAAAAGTAAAGCATGACTGTGGCAGAGAAGTTTGACTACAGGCTTTAAAAACAGGAATATCCCGTGTGCCTCTAGATCTCTCATCGTCTCTTTTTTTTCCTTTTTTTTTTAAGATGTCAGTGAGAGATGGTTTGCTAGATTTGAGTCTGCTGGCATCTACTCTTCCTCCTTCCAATAAGGTTGCCACCTTATAGATGCAAAATATCCCCCCAAAGTTAGTCACCTCAGACAAATAGTAAGAAACAGCGAGATGGACAGTGGGAGAGGAGAGTTTGAAACAAAGAAACAGGGAGATCCTGGAATTGCATAGACTTGAGTGTGCCCAAATCCTAGAGCTCCCCATCACAGCACAACATGTTGTTGGGTACAGAGAAAAAATGACACGGGTGCAAGGAGAATGGCACAAAGTGGCCAGCTTTGCAGTTAACTGCTAGATAACAAGTCTACCTGTTCTAACTTAGAGTTGCCTGACTGAAAAGGAGTATACAACTAATATTCTTTCTAACTAGTTGAATATCTGATTAAAAGCCTGTCTGTAGGTGACCAAGAGAATTCTTCATGGTTGTTTGTTTCCAATTACTTTTCACACCTCTACTGTGTACCATTAGGAAAACATTTAAGCATTTGTTGGTTCCCACCAGCACAACACTGACTTTTTATATATATATGAAGCTGAAGTAAAATAAAACAATATAAAAATGCACACCTTACAGTTTTTTATTAAAAAAAAATTAATTTGCCCTGAGTTCTATTGGTAAATGTTTCTTTGGTTTTACAACTAAAAGAGTAGACTCGCTTGAAAAGACAGTGTATTGCAGAAATACAGCTAGAGAGACCTTCTAGTACTCACTCACTTGTGGTGTCACCTTTTCAGTTTATTTGTGTGTATGGATTACCAGTATAGAACTGTGATGTGCCACTATTAAGTGAACCCATTCTTCCATTATTTAATTTTAAAAAAAAAGTGAAAACCACTGTGAAGACACGAGTATTTTATTCCATGAATTGAAATTGTCTGAATTTCTTTTGAATTGCTATTTTACATTTTTGCAGCATCAAGCAGAAAATCAGTGGTTATAACGTAGACATACACATATGCTGATACAGCTGCCAGCTTTGTGTCTTTTCCTCCTTGTCATTTACCCAGAGGATCTCGGCCACTTGTCTGGAAAATCCTTTAGTAAAAGGATCATTGTTTCGTTTGACTGATTTCATAGCACTTCACACAACAAAATTCGCAGTCCTGGGTCTCTGCTATCAGGTTCAGGCTCCATCAGTTCAAAAAACATAGGATTGTTTGGAGATGGGAAATATCCCTTGAATCTTTGGAACTTCTTATTTACTCCTGCATTTCCTGGGCACTGATGTACCTTCCTACAGCCCCTGACACCTCACACTGAGATGAAGAAGCAGATAGAAGCCATGGTGCAGAGCAAGAGCTGAGGAGTGTCTGCCTCTGCCCATTGCCCTGCTCCCATCACTGTTGTGGGTGTCCACGTGTCTACTTCATGTGACTGAGAACTAAGCACCCTCACCTCAGTGTTGTGTGCCCTATGGTCACCACACCAAGCAGTAATAGTTATTTGTGGGTTTTTTACCCTTTCTTCCTTTAACCCACATTGAACATTCTCTTTATGATTGATTTGTAGCAACCACACAGTGAAAAAAGGTCTTGCTATAATAATTTCCTTGTGTTTTTTCACCATTAAGGTTCGTCTGGAATGGCCCACGGATCTGGCAGTCAATCCAATGGATAACTCACTGTATGTCCTCGACAATAATGTTGTGTTACAGATATCTGAGAACCACCAAGTGCGCATTGTGGCAGGGAGGCCCATGCATTGCCAAGTGCCAGGCATGGATCACTTTCTCCTTAGCAAGGTGGCAATTCATGCCACGCTGGAGTCTGCTACTGCCCTGGCCGTCTCACATAACGGGGTCTTGTATATTGCCGAGACTGATGAGAAAAAGATCAACCGCATCAGACAGGTCACCACCAACGGAGAGATTTCACTTGTTGCTGGTGCCCCAAGCAGCTGTGACTGCAAGAACGATGCTAACTGTGACTGCTTCTCAGGGGATGATGGCTATGCCAAGGATGCCAAACTCAATGCTCCATCCTCTCTTGCCGTGTGTGCAGATGGGGAGCTGTATGTTGCTGATCTTGGAAATATCCGTATCCGCTTTATTCGGAAAAACAAACCATTCCTCAACACACAAAATCTATATGAGTTATCCTCACCCATAGACCAAGAACTCTACTTGTTTGACACCAGTGGTAAGCACCTTTATACTCAAAGCCTTACCACTGGAGATTATCTTTACAATTTTACTTATTCCGGAGATGGAGATATAACCCTGATCACAGACAATAATGGCAACTTAGTCAATATCCGAAGAGATTCCACAGGGATGCCCCTCTGGCTGGTGGTTCCTGATGGCCAGGTCTACTGGGTGACAATTGGTACCAACAGTGCACTCAAGAGTGTAACAACACAGGGGCATGAAGTGGCCATGATGACATACCATGGCAACTCTGGTCTCCTTGCCACTAAAAGCAATGAAAATGGTTGGACAACATTTTATGAGTAAGTATATTATAAATATTGTGCTTCATTTTTTGTTCTCTGAACCATGAAAGGGTGATAGGATTTAATTCCTGGACAGAATTATTGTCCAAATGGCCAGAACGGAGGATATTAGATCTCATGCAAACATTACATACTAGAACAAAGTGTATTACAGTTTGAATAAGCTCCTGGTACGAAGTCAAGAGACAGAGTTTCTGCTGAGTTTTTCTACATTAGCGAAGTAATTTGGACACCTGGTTCTCCTTAGCTGTAGTCAGGGCTGTGGATTTAGGTTGCATGTCAGAGAATTTTGTTTGGCTTTGAAAGCATTGAAAATGTCAAAGTTTCATCAGATCCTCTTTTTCACAGCTTTTCACCTATTTCTTATGCCATAGTGTCTTTTTTGAGCTTGTGTGAAATGGCTTATGTAGAATGACAACTGGCAGTGACTAATGGCAGCTTGTTCAGAAAATGATGCTGCAATTAATGAACTGCTCAGTTTCTATTGTTGTAATTGGCCTCACTAAGCTTTAAAAATAGTCTCAGAACTGTTCAAGACCATCCCTGCCCCAAAGAGTTTTTTGAGCAAAGACAGGATGCAATGTAAAACCCAGAGGTGGCAGTAACTTGAAGGTGTGTACTTCTTTTTTGTATTACAGTTAGCAATTCCCTGCTTATAAATACAATGAAGACAACACATTTCTGATATCAA
Organism: Megaceryle maxima; assembly: GCA_024605025.1. Taxonomy (NCBI): domain Eukaryota; kingdom Metazoa; phylum Chordata; class Aves; order Coraciiformes; family Cerylidae; genus Megaceryle; species Megaceryle maxima. The sequence goes on from JANHGN010016083.1 coordinate 75,010, forward strand.
ATAGGAATAAGATATATATAACTAAATGAAGGACATCTAGAAGGGTTGTCTGCAAATTCATCCCTCTGTTGAGAACCCCTTCCCCTCCCTCTTCCTTAGTTTAATTTTTATTTTCAAGTCTTGCCTCTTTGAAACGCTTCTTTAGTGCATAATTTCCCATATGGTTTGAACAGTAACATGGAAGTGTTCAGCTACTATAATAATGGACCCATTGTAAGAGTCCAATTTGGCTAGACTAGACAGTTCCCAAAATTACAAAGAGAAAAAAAAAAAAGGAGACTGAGGGAAGGAAAACTGGCTAAACCCACATGTTCGTGTGTTAGGCATGCAGTTGCTTTGGTTCTTTCTTTAAAATGTTCCAGGCCCAGTTTCAAATTTCTTTGCTTGCTGCTCACTATTACTGCTTCTGCCTCAAAAAGAATGGTTGGAAGCTCTGTGATGAATCTTTTGAACGGTTATTTGCATTCCATCAATGTTCTGCTTCCAATTACTACAGCAATATTCCTTAGTGAATCAAAGTTAATACCCTTCCATCTCTTACATTGAATTTGCTTGAGGGAGGCTTTAGGGGAGGAAAGATAGGGTGGTTTTCTCTATAGGAGTGGAAGCCTGCTATAATGTCAGGACCATTGTGCTAAATCAAGGAGATATTTTCTTTCTCCAAAGAACCCAATAGTTCCTGTGCTTGAAAACAGATGTAGCCACTGACAGTGAAGCAAACTAAACATTACAGCTAATAATGGTCAGATTTATACCTCAAACATAATCTTTTATTTAAAAGTGTGACTCAAAATATAAGGGAGATAGAATGAGACAGAAACTAAAATACAACATACTCTGTGAATATAACAGTGATCCAGTATTTCTTGCTACCCAACAAAATAGCATTTGTGAAAGTCATCATTCTGGTCTTTTTATGTACTTCAAAAGAGTCATAAGAAAGCTTTTTAGAGCTAAATGGAAGCCAGTATTCTCCAGTGGTTAGACTATGGAAATCTTGACTAGCACTATATGATAGCACAGCATCACTGAAAATAAAACTGGGAATGTGTCTTCAGAGATATCTCATCCAAGCCTGTGATCAGTTATCTCGTTTTAACTGTTCCTGACAGATTCTGATGCAACTTTATAGAACTACAGGGCAAAAGGCTATATCTGAATTAGTTATCTCAGCCTCCTTTTATAGGCAACAGAGAGAAACAGGCACTTTGAAGGTGAGTTTCTAATGAGTTATGTCAGGTATCTGCTTAGGATGAGATGAGACAAGTTGTATTTTGAAAGTTTCTCTCTGTAAAGATAGTCCAGAATAATTAGCTTGGGTACAGATGTTCACATTGTAGATATCTACAATTTGGTCAAATGGATCCTATGAAAGTGCAAAGAAGGGCAAAAAAGCCGGTGAAGGGTCTAGAGTGCAAGTCTTATGAAGAGCAGCTGAGACAAATGAGTTTGTTTAGCCTGGAGAAAAAAGAGGCTCTGGAGACCTTCTTGCTCTTCACAACTCCCTGAAAGGAGGTTGGAGCCAGGTGGGGCTCAGCCTCTTCTCCCAAGGAACAAGCAATAGGACAAGAGAAAATGGCCTGAAGTTGCACCAGGGGAGGTTTAGGTTGGGTATTGGGAAAAATTTATTCCTTGAAAGGGTTGTCAAGCCCTGGAATAAGCTGCCCAGGGCAGTGGTGGAGTCACTATCCCTGGAGGTATTTAAAAGATATGTAGATGTGGTGCTTGGTGACATGGTTTAGTGGTAGACTTGACTGTGCTAGGTTAGCAGTTGGACTTGGTGATCTTAAAGGTATTTTCCAACCTATTCTGATGTCATCTAAGTTATTCATAAATATTGGTAGTGATAACAATGTATTTACCTGTCATTTGGTTTTGGGTTTTTTTGTTTGTTTGTTTGCTTGTTTGTTGGGGTTTTTTTTGTTGGAAAGCTTTTTTATATGCTTAATTTAAATCTCCCTTGTTTGCATCAGAGACTGTCATTCTTCACCCTACCCTACCCCATTCTATCCCAACCTGTCCACTAGGGACTTGGAAAGCAGATCATAGAATCATAGAAATGTCCAGGTTGGAAGAGAGCTCTAGAGGTCATCTAGTCCAACCCCCCTGCTGAGAGCAGGGACATCTTCAACTACAGCAGGTTGCTCAGAGCCTTGTCAAACCTCACCTTGAACGTCTCCAGGGATGGGGCCTCAACTGCCTCCCTGGGAAACTTTTTCCAGTGTTCCACCACCCTCATGGTAAAGAACTTCTTCCTTACATCCAGTTTAAATCCACTCTTTTCTAATTTAAAACCATTGCCCCTCATCCTTTCACTACAGGCCTTTGTAAACAGGCCCTCTCCA
>JANHGN010016083.1:77454-114091 GCA_024605025.1 Megaceryle maxima
GAGGGCTCCAGAGCTGGATGCAGTATTCCAGGTGAGGTCTGACCAGAGCAGAGTAGAGCAGTAGAATCACCTCTCTCGATGTGCTGGCCACACTTCTTTTGCTGCAGCCCAGGATGTGATTGGCCTTCTGGGCTGCATGCACACACTGTTGTCTGGTCTTCTTCTAAGCTGTGAAAAGTGAATATCAAATGTCTCAAGAACTTGTTCTCTTATAACTCTCAAAATGGAATCAGCAATAGGGAATCATCCAATGGGGTTGCTTTGGGTGGATTGGCAGGTATTGATTCTTGCTGGACAACAAAGCTGGTGAGGGGTCTGGAGAACATGTTTTGTGAGGAGCAACTGAGGGAACTGGGATAGTTCAGTCTGGAGAAGAGGAGGCTGAAGGGAGACCTTATTGCTCTCTACAACTCCCTGAAAGGAAGTTGTAGGGAGATGGGTGTCAGTCTCTTCTTCCAAGAAACTAGTAATAGGATGAGAGGAAATGGGCTTAAGTTGCACCAGGGGAGGTTTAGATTGGATATAATGAAAAATTTCTATACTGACAGAGTGGCAAGTCATTGGAACAGGCTGCCCAGGGAAGTGATGGAGTCACCATCCCTGGAGGTGTTCAAAAAACATGTATATGTGACATTTCAGGGACTAGAAAGGGAAAACCAGAGACAAGTTGACAGGAATGCATTATTTTTTTAAAGCTGGAATTACCTAACTCTTAGACTGACCAACCACAAGAAGCAGTACATTCTCCATTTCTTGGTATCTTAGATCATGACTCTTGATGCCTTTCTTAAGATAGATTCTCACCAGGCAGAAGATTTGCATTGAGTGAAACACAAACAGCCGTGATGAATGCAAGTGTGGCAGGATGAAATCTAAGATCTTTGACATACAAAAAGCCAAAGAAGACAGTGTAAACCGAATCAGCATTCAATACCTTCAGGTTATTGGTTTCTCTATCAGATCATCAGGAAATTTACATCGAGGAAGTTTAAGTCATTTAGAGAAATCCTATGATCATGAGCTACTGGAAGGTGCTGAGTAGTTTTCAGTCCTGGCTGAGGGGGAAGGTGAAGCTCATAACTCTGTTTTGCTTGTGACCAAGGAAATAAAGACATCAAATTTGACTTTGAGGAAAAGCTTAATGTTTCTCACAGCACATAGTCATTGTTTATGGGCTGAGGCAGGGTGGACACCATTGTTTAAAAAAGTTAAGAGTAAACATAAATTCATCTGGCAAGTTTAAACTGCACCAGTAGCCCCATGAAGAACATCCTTATAAGATTTACCATCACCTGACTGTTTACAGAGGACCATAAACCCAACATGAAAGAGCAATGGTGTTGCAAGAGTCGCAATGTTACATGTGTGCATGTCCAGCATCTCTGGTTCTCCTTCAGTTACTGCTTTCACCAGAGCATTTCTCAGATTTTATCAAAGGGCTGCAAAGAGCTGTGACATATGGACACATCTGTGGGACGTTGAAGGTCTATTTCTGGGGCAGACCAAGCTCCTCCCAGGGTTTGAGCTGGTACAGTGGCTCTTCATTTCTGTCTGAGAAGGAGACAGGTGCTGTCATCAGACAGTGGCAGACTTGCTTACAGCACTTAGAGCTCTTCCTTTCACACATCCTACACCAAAGCCTGCTGTAACAATCCTGCTTTATTGGATTTAGCACTGAGTAAGGTTCAGTATGTAATGGTGTGCAGTTTCCCTTTCCTTTGAGAGTGAAATTTAGCTCCCTGCAGTAATTAGCCTGTCCCCAAAGGCCTATCTAGGACTTCTCTGAGGGTTTTAGCATTATGTAGACTTTCTCTGCCTCTGCAGAGGGCTTGACATTCGCTGTCAATTAAGGCAGTGCAGCACAGCTTGTCCAGTAACTGGATTAAAGACTTGCCTTCCCATTGAACCTGTGACAGTGATAATCAGCAGCAAAGGAAGTTGATCTGGAAACTGTGCCAGTGGAACAGCTTCTTGTTGTTTCACTTCTCAAGTCAAAGACAAAAGATGCTGTGTGACTAGTTGCTTCTTTGTTGTTGCAGCTTTTTCACTTGACCTGAAAAAATTGCTACCAGCCTTTACAAAGTTTCTTAGCGGTTGCTGCTTATCTACTTCAGAATCCGGAAACTCTTCTTAATGTATTTCTTTAAATCAAGAATACGGCAATTATCCTGATTAGCTTATTGAGATGGTATCACTGTATGTTAATTCAATTTCCCTCTGAGCCAAAGTCAAACCTTCTATGCATTATTTAGCCCAGATGAGGCTCTTTCACTTAGGTCCTTTGTGTGCCCAATTAGTTTCGAAGGTCACCTCCTCCCATACAGAATGAAATACTTACACATCACTGCAGCCAAACCCAGAAATTCTAAACCTTTTCATGCGCTGCCCAAGAAGTCGCTCACAGCTGCCTGGAGGGCAAAGGGTCTTGTGGAGCCAGATTTGCAGATGGGTGGTAGGGGGAGCTTTGAGCCATACCATAGGATTCTGTTTTACAGAGAACTAAACTCTGCCAAACCTCACACACTGTAATGGGTGGAAAGTGGGAGCCAGCTGGACTGAGCATGCAGGAGGACCTTGGATGGCTTCCTAATGACCCCAGGACTCAGCAGAGGTCCTACCCCAGCACCAGCAGTGTTTGATGCCCCAGTGCCCTGTTCTGAGCAACTGGGGGACCAGAACTGGACATCTACCCTGCAGTGAGATGCAGACACAGTCTGCCTTGTAGTTGGCATTAAGGTGCTGCAATTTTTCTCTCTTAGTCAAAACCAGAGATAACTAACACTTATTACCTTTAGAGGAGCAGCCACCTGTTAACTAAAGAAAACTTAGCTTACTGCATTAATAACATCCCTTCAGCTCCAGAGGATATCTCAGGCCATACACTGAGTTTTATGGGATTTGGAGGTGTCCTTGGTTTAGAGTACTTCAAGTGAGGGTCTCTTTCTTCTCCTACAGCAGACTGGAGTACGAAAAACACTTTTGGCTTTTGTTCTCCCTCCTTTTTTAACAAGATATCTTCGCTCCACAATTTCTTAATGATAAAATAATTAGATTCTCGTCAATGTTTCTCTAAAGAAGTTACAGTGAAACTCCAGTAAGTGGCATGATAAAGTAGTATTTCTCACTAGGTGAGGTCATGTTTTGAGCCACTGGCATGGCCTGAAATAAATGTCTGATGTCAGAGTTTAGTTGAGAAATGAGGGAATTATCATTATCATAAAAGGGAGAGAGAGAGATATCTTCCTCTTCTTGTTTGGACAGTCAGAAAATTCAGCAGACAGTGGGTGCAACCCAGCTTTATGTCATTAAGAAGAGGGCTTGCCTTCATACATATTTGAGTAGTATTGGTTTGTCTGTTATAGATTTATTTTCAATGTTGTGTTTAATGTTGTTTGAAAAATTGTGAAGAGATGAGCTTGTTCAGAAGCGGTGGCTGCATGTCTGTATAATCGCATGCAAAATATAGTTTGGAAGGTACATTAGGACACTTTGGCACTAAATGCAATATTATTATAGTGATTTTTTTTTCTGCTCTATTTGGCTCGTAGTTTTAAAAGGCTGATGAAATGTGAAAAAGCTAAAATAAGGAAACCAAGAGAATCAGGCAAGGAATTGATTTCTGAATAGATGGTACTTAGGATGCTCTTTTTAATTCCCAAGGCCCAGGTCTCTACACAACAGTAATGTGATAAATGAAAGCTCTGAATGTTTACAAGCTAACAATTAGGCCTCATAAGCACCAAATACCATTTTAATTCTGTGCATTGAACCTTAGCTAAATACATTTCCAATTGGGAATGGATGGCAACGGCTTCCTTTGCTGGCCTAATAATTGTCACGGTAATTGTAAGCACTGAGTCTTTGCAGCAGGTTTGAATGGGAGGCAGCAGCTGTGTTAGCAGGTGATGAATTTATTGCTCAGAGTGGCTGCTGTGTGTGCTCCCGTGCTTCAGTATTTCCTTAACTCTGCTGTTGTCAGAGCATTTGAAGAACACAGAAGTCTTAGGCTGTGATGAAAACTCTCCCACCCCTAAATCCCAAGACTGTGGAAACAGGCCTAGGCAGCTTAGCTGCAAAATGAGGTGACTAGGAGAGATTTATCTTACTGCAAATACCAGGGCACACCTGCAGCTACATAAGACCCAGTTACTTGGCTTCCTCTCCAAGCTAAGCATGTGCCCTACAAGTGCCTCTATAAGACTGAAAGCAGAGGTGGGATGTGCAAGCCTATGCATCTTGGGAGATGTAGGTAGGTAATAGATAATACTGCGTATGTGTTGTGTGATCTAAGTCAAGGGAAAAATGCTCTAGTCCTGAGCAAAACAGAAAACAAAAAAGGAACTGCTTGCTAAGAGGAAAATGCTGTGTGTGCCTATACTACCTGGCTTCCTGTACCTGCTTTTGTATTGCTACCACAGTGCTAAAAGCAGGGGTTTTGGGGCATGAGTGTTTGACACTTTATCTGTCACCAATTAAAAATAATAATAAAAATGGGACCAGTCTAGTTGTACTACCATCTTACATTTCTCCTTTTGTAAGGCATGACCTCCTTGCAGCTGCAAATAGGTGAGCTGTCACTCTGAAAGCGAGTGCTTGGAAGGTCCCTGACTCACTGCTGGGCAGAGGTGCAGCAGCTCTTGCAAATGCAGAAATCACAGATGGTCCAGGTTACTTCTGAAGAAGGCTAATGGGGTGACTCAAGATGTGCCAAAAATCTAATATGTGTGTGCAGACATTTTAAACCAATTCCAGCATACCATTCCAGACTGTTTTGGCCTAAAATGAGACTTGCTTCTCAGGACCCAAAGTCCCAAATGGATGTCCTTGCTCTTGGTGAAGCTTTCTCTTTGTAGCATGAGCATTCTACAGCTGTAAAAAATGTAACTATGTAAATTATCTCTAATATACTTGTTAATTTTGACTTAAAATTAAAAATGTGTTCACAGAGGTCTAGGCACCATCATACTCTTTAATGCTCTTATTTTTTTTCATCATGTTCTAACCCATTTTGATGGGCAGAGGTTACTGGCATATTTGCCCATTTGCAAATATTGCATATTTGCCCAGCAGAGAGCTGGAGGGCCATTTGAGAAAGTGCTCGGATGTCTGGGAATAAAGTTTAAGCAACTGGGTGGGTACTGCTGCTTGTAGCTGTTAAACAGAATAACCCCAGGTGTTTGAGGCTTTCTTTGGAGAACATAAGTAGGGTTTGCATGGAGTATAGGTTTTGTGCTGACTCCCACCATGGTGCTGAGCATTGTTCAAATAAACCACAGGACACTCACTCAGCACTTAAATGAAATAGCAGCCAAGTCCATTGCATGGACAAGCTCTCTGTCCCCATCCTACCTTCTGCTCTTCTTTCCCTAATCCACAGACCTGATTCCTTTCACACTCACATCTGTATTACACCAGCCTCACCCCTTAGGCTTCAGTGTAGCACATCTAGATTTGTGCCATTATTTTTTTTATTGTGAATCAGGCTCAATTTTGGGAGCAGATCATTTGTTAAAATTTAAATAGAGCAATATAAATAAATCCCTTACAGTTGCTAATACCACCAAGTCAGAGGTGCCAAATTCAGATTCAACTTCTTTAAATTTTGGAGCATTTGAGATCTCAGTCTACCCTTATGGTTCAGGATGGTTTATATATAGGAATATTGATGTCATGGTAGGAAGAATCTGGGGTGTTATGCAACACACCTGTAGCGATAACAATGTTTTCTTTGCTCAAGGGAGAAACTAAATCATATCCCTTGTGTATTGCCTCAGCAGATGGGGTGAAGATATTGCCTGTGACATTTTCAGTTTAAGAGTCACATACTGATTTAGGAGGAGATGTGCAGATGACTAGGCAGAGAGCACAATCAAAACACATACCATTTCAGTGCAAACAGGACAGCCACAAACATGGAGCAAAGCATTTGGTACTGAGAGCACTTTAGTTCTGGCTCTTGCAAGGAGATTCAGTTGACATCCAAGCTGTTTGGAAAAGCTGCAAGTGGTCTGTGCCAAACTCCTGCAATGCAGTCCTGAATTCATCCCTTCCTTTTTCTCCCTTCTTTTTTTTTTTCCATTTCACAAGTAGCTGATTGATCATCAAGATCTTGGAGGGAAAGGGCAAGGCTCCTCTGTCCTCCATTCATGGATAATCCCATGACTGATAGGCTGACACTGTGGAGGGCCAAATGCTTTCTTCTACCTTCCTACCCCCCACTCTGCCCAGTGGGCAAGAAAAGCCTCACATGATGGTGTGTCCAAATCCAAGGGCTGGAGAGACTTGCAATGAGCTCACCCACTTAGTCACTATACACTAAATATTAAACTTGGGCAAAAAAAATCACCTTTTCAACCAGCCCTTCTTCATACTAAATCACAGCCAGAATATTGTCAAAAGCAAAGTACCAGTACTGTGTACAAAGCTGGGTGGGCAAGATAATGTAATTGGAGATTAATTTCTTTTTCTGTATAATGCAGAGTCAGTCCAATGGCTGCTCCTTGGTCTCTCATGGGTTGCAGTTCAAGAATACTTTTTTCTTTTTCCTTCTCTTTTTTTTGTTTTCTTCTTTTTCCTTTTTCTTTGTTTTCTTTGTCTTTTTCTTTGCTTCCCTTATTCTTTCTTTGCTTCCCTTTTTCTTTTATTTTTCTTCACTTTTTCTTTTTCTTCCCTTTTCCTTTTCTTCTTCCCTTTTCATTCTTCTCCCCCCTTTCTTCCCCTTTCTCTTTCTTTTCTTTTCATTTGGAGGGTTTTTTTATTAGATGGGGTCTGTTGTCTTAGCCCCCAGCTCCAGGTAATCTTGAAGAGAAGGATCTAGAACTCCTCCACCATCTGCTCCCCCTGAGGTCTGATCAACGGTATCCAGACCCTCTCTAACATGTTTCTCACCTATTCTTAGAAGCATTGGGCAGTGTGGTGTTTCTAGCGCTCCATCTGTTCCTCTGGTTGGAGCAACAATGGACATGGAAAATGTCCTCCAGCTTCTGACCTGAATATTCCTTGTTTCCATTCAAGCTGATTACTTTTTGTCACATCCTTAGTAGACATGATGAATGATTAATTGTAATCATCTTCAGAACAACAGTTGTCAGGGTGGCATCTTCCCGCTTCCTTAATTCCATTCTTCTAAATCAATTAATTCTTTTTTTGGCTTTACCTCTTAGATCATGTTTTCATGTATCATTTACATTACTATATCAGAGGAATGGTTCCCTTCACTGGACACTGTGCTCTGTCAAAGGCTTACCCTTGAAGGAGAACAAGTCCTGTCTGCTTACCCACTATTCATTTCACATCCCCAAGTGATATGTTTTCTTGATATCATCTTATATATCACATAAATCATTCTTAAATGATATGTGGGCAGGACCTGAAAAAGGTCAAACATTTATCACTGACTACTTTTGCTTGTATTTTTCTACTGTTTCTCCATAACTATCTAAACACCCCTTCCCTGAAGGTCCATCTCATCAGAAGGTCCAACATCTCTCCAGAGATAAGCCAGTAGAGCTTCCTGCTGCTCTTCATTTCAGTCTACAATAGTGTCACTGCGAAGGTCCATTACCAACCCCCTAATCTCAGCTCAGTCTGTGAACCAAGGGCACACTTTTTGCAAATGCACAAATGGGTGGCAGGATGGGGTGTTTGCTTTGTCAACTCAGGAGGCCTCTGGGAGCCAGAGTCTGCTGCTTCTTTTTATTGAAAAATAACCACCCAGCTTGTTAACAGCTGTGGGACCTGCATGTATGTAGCTTATTTCATCTGGTCCTGGTACACAGGTGTCCACATCACAGAAACCTTCCCAGATGGTGCTTGTGTTGACTCACTCATTGGGAAAGCCAAGGACACAGCAGGAGCAAAAACTGGACTGCTTTTTTATGCTTTTAAATCAGTCCTTCCAGATAGTCCTAGGAACAGTAAAAGGTAGACACGGGGGTCTTATCTGTACTCAGGGCTCTACACCAAGTTCACAAAGGACAGTTCTCTACCTGATGTGGCAAATCTGGCAGGTCCTTCCTGCTACCTCAATGTCAGCTTTTAAAATAAGATAATTACAAAATTGCTGAAGACCTCAGGACACAACCAGGCAAAATGACTGGTGGCCTTCAAGAAACTCCTAGTTCTACTAGACAGCATGTACAGGCCAGTACTTTTCCATAAGTCACAACAGAGTGTATGGGAAATAAAGTCACTTTTGTAAACAAAAAGCATAGTGCAGGTGATAAGTATTGGAAAAATGTTGTTAAAATACAGGCTAATAATTATTTAGTCATTTTCTGTTCTTTGTTTGATTTTCTTCAGCTAAAAGCTGTGATTTTCTTCTCATGAATCCAAAAAAGTCAAGACAATCTGACAGAGACAATGTGTTTTTCTCTGGGAAAAATCTTGCTTAAGACTTCATGACTTGGTCTCTGCTTTATAGGATAATTCCTGTATCCCAGTCCTCTGTTGATGCTGTGTACTTCACTTCATCCTCCCTTTCAGGTATGACAGCTTTGGCCGCCTGACCAACGTGACCTTCCCTACTGGCCAGGTGAGCAGCTTCCGCAGTGATACCGACAGCTCCGTGCATGTTCAAGTGGAAACCTCCAGTAAGGATGATGTTACGATAACAACCAATTTGTCAGCATCAGGAGCCTTCTACACCTTGCTTCAAGGTGAGTTGGGCCACTGTCCCTGTCCCTCTCCCAGCCAAGCTGTACTCAGTAGATTACCCATCAGGAAACAGGCATTATCTTGATAACCCCAGCTGCATCCTCAGTGCCCCAGAATGCTCCTTACTTGCTGGTACAGACACACACTCACACCCACTTAGCTACATCCCCTGTCGCTGTAGTTGCTCTGCAGCTATTTTCTGCTTCATTCTCAGCTGGTCCTCTTCCCATGCAGTTCTCATGCAGTACAGTCCTCCATCATCATTACCATTATTGTTATAACAAAAAGGGTTGCATAAATCTAGCTGCACTTCTAGCCGACCCTTTTGCTTCATTCTCTTAATGGCTTCCAACTTAACAGTTACTTTCCTCCGGGAACAGGCTTCCAGCTGATTGCTGGAGATCTCTCTGATTCTTTGTTCACTGGCTGCTCAAACATTCACAAGGAAGCATCCATAAAAATGACCATCCTTGTCCCCAGAAGGTCTGTGTGTAAGCTAAAGGGCTGGTGTAGCGTGGTACAAAGGAGAAAGGAGAGATGGGCAGACAGGGTAGGACTGCTAGGATGAGTTTGTGGCTGTTGGAAATGAGCACAGTTCTGCTGGTGATGGTAAGGTGGGGAAATGGAGGATTGATGAGGTGGAGGAAAAGGTGATGAAGTGGGAAAGAAAAGAGGAATACACAGCAGGGGAGCACTGTGCTGACATGCTGGTAGGGGCAGAAGCTGCAGTGCACAAACCATGCTAGCCAGGATCACCAAATTCTAAAGGCTGAAGACTCCTTAAGGTCAGGATGAACTTCTGTTCCCTTGGGCTTGGAGAAAGGAAAAGGTCTATCAGACACTTTGTTTTCTTCACTCCCCAGCTCTCATTCACTCCTAGTCTGTGCCTGATGGCAGTAGGGTGTCAAACATCATTTCCTCTTGTAAGGAACAAAGTGCTCCAAGTGAGAGCAATGTGTTCCAGAATCACATTTTGTTCCCACATCTCTGGGACACCCATTTCTCTCCTGCTCCCTCTAATAACAGCAAGCTTTCCTAAAAGAAAGTGCCTGCTATGCCCGAACACTGCTTTTCCTGCCTTTGGAGAGGGTGGTTCTGAGAGGGTGCCAGCCCCTTCAAGCTCCCCTCGCTATTCCTTTAGGGGGACACAATGACTTTCTTATTCTTTACTTCAGCTTGCAAAGCAAATCCAACTTACCCGGCCCCATCCCATCCACTTTCATTAAGGCATCTGGCAACTGCACAGACACGAGGTTGGCTTCACCTCAAGAGTGTAATTAAGCAATAGAGCCTGCTGTTGGGGGCCCTTTAGTGAGATAATCAACTGTGATGTGATTTATACACCTAGAGCTGAAGACACAATTACATAATAGCACCACAGTCAATTGTCTCATTGTACTGCCCTCCAGCACAGGGGCACTCTTGCCATTAAGGACGTGCAGTATTACAAAGACGTTAATCATCTTCAGAAGTATAAAATTATTAAACTGTTTGGATTTGAAGAAACACACGTTTCTCAAAATGAAGATCTGGATAAGGTTGCAGCAGAGGTGTCCTTGACCTGCTGAGGGTGGCTTTCCCACATCATTTAGGACTGTGAATTCCCAAACTGAGGTAACTGTTCATTGCAGCACTGTACAAGCTGAAACAAGGACCACTGAAGTTGCCCAGGAATTTATTTAGCACAGCTGAAATGTAAGTTTCCTTCCAAGTGCTTCTCCAAGTGATGGAGACAGAGACATTCTCAAGGTCTGTGGGTATCTTGCCCACTCCGTTGTTCTTCAGGCAAAATGGATATTGCAGATCCCTTTGCATGAAAGGTGCTTGTGAATCTTCCTTCTGGACTCACAGCTCTGGTCAGCTTTCAAAATTTCTTGGTGCACCTTTAAGGAAACCTGGAACATACTGTGAACAGGTGAGATCTAAGAAGGCATTTTCAGAAGGTTATGGATTACTGTAGGATGGATTTAGGAACCTCTACAGCACCTCTGTGGGATTTTGTCCTCTGGACTAATGACAAAGTGAGCATTTGTTCAAGGCCAAAAGAGGGAAATAGTGCCCTAGAGCCAAAGCAGCATAAAATGTAGCATCTGATAGCCCCTGGATTTCATGTAGCCCTTGAGAAATGTTTTCCAATGCCAAGGATGAGTCTTCTCTTGGAAAAATGCTGAAAGTAGAGCGTTTATATTCCCCACACTGTACCATACTGCTCATGACAATCCACCCTAACCCCTCTGTGGTGTTTGTGTGACATGAAGGAAACATCACATGTCCGGTGAATTTCACAGCAACCTTCAAGCTTTCTCCTGCTTCCTGGTGAAGGATGAAGAAGGGAGGAATATATTAGCTGTGCAGAAATATTTCACTGATTTAAAGCCTATCTGCTACCGCTTTCTCACCAAACTGTGCATCTAAGAACAAAAGTGTGACAGACAGCTGACTGTCCCCCTTCTCTTCATTTGCAGAATTCAGCGAGGAGGGGGTGTGATCCTGCTGTCAAAAGACCATCAGTTTAAGTACTCAGTGGTACAGCTAAAATATTTGGTTCTATGCTGTGGATCACTTCTCTATGTTTATAGTGGCAAAATCCAGTGCCACAGCAGTTTCAAACCATGACTACTGTGTACAGTAAGTTGAGTTGTAGTCCTGCTGAGATCAGTGTGGCAAGACTCCAGCTGGCTACAACAGGACCAGGATCAGACTCACAATAAAAAAGACCAACTGGTGTCAGGTTTCCTTTCCTAATTATACCAAACTGTGCTCTTTGCTGATCTATTTCATCCAGATAAGAGATGATAATTTCCCTGTGATCTTGTTTCCCGCTGAGCTGTGGCAGAGTAACTAGCGAACAAAAGCCAACTTGCCTCGGAATGGAAAAACAATTGACATGCATTTTTAATGGGTGTTTTTATTCACAATTAGGTATTTATGGCAGCCTGGGAGACAGAAATTGTAATATTTTCCAGGTTTTGAGGAGCTTCAGTTAAGGCAGTCTTTGTATAATGTGCTTTTAAAGCCATTCTGCAACGAGCAAGTCTCATGCTTTCTTACTCTTCATGAGCTCCTCTCTGCAGAGAGTAATGCCAGCTGGAGACTCAAAGGATAGGGTTTCAGCCTGCCTAGTTCCTGAAGGATGTGGAAGGGATATGTTTCTTCTCTTCTACTCATGAACTCACAAATTCTGGCCTCAAAATCTGCTGATCTGTCAGGAGCTAGTGGAGGCCAGATGTATGGAGATGTGTGGGAGCTTAGTGCCTCTTCTTTCTCTCCAAGCACAAGGACTTTGGTTGCCTCCTGAAAAATTTCCCAAGTGAAAGGGTCTGGCTGTTGTTTGAGGAACTGTTTAGCATTAGCTCACTGTGCAATTTCCTGTCACTTGTCAAATGGTGAATAAGCTGAGGAAAGTAGGTGGTTCACTTTTTCATATGCTGTAGTGATACTGGGATCTTTAGGATATAAAACCATGGAAAGTTTTCAGCTGGACTGTGATTTAAAACAAATATCTCATCACCCAGCATTTTAGCCTAGAAGAAAAGGTTTGAACCTGTGCCCTTTGCTAGGGTATTACATGGCTCTTCCAGTGGTGCTTTTTTTAACCTGTGTAAGAATTTTCTGCAAGAATGTGAGGTGCAGAACCTCATCAGAAGGAAAAAGATACTGTCCGTATTTACTTTCACTAATGAAACCAGTGTTTTCTTCACTGTGAGTGGGACAGGTGAGTAACACAGTGCTTTTGGTTACAACCATCGGAAATGCTCATGAAGCCTGGGTAAGGGAGCAAATGAAAGCTTGAGCTCTATCTCTTTTCTGTCTTTAGACCAAGTCCGAAACAGCTACTACATTGGTGCTGATGGCTCTCTCAGATTGATGCTTGCCAATGGCATGGAGGTGGCCCTGCAAACTGAGCCACATCTTCTGGCTGGCACTGTCAACCCCACAGTGGGGAAGAGGAATGTCACCCTGCCCATTGACAATGGCCTCAACCTTGTAGAATGGAGGCAGAGGAAGGAGCAAGCGAGAGGACAGGTCACTGTCTTTGGACGTCGGCTAAGGGTAAGTGAGACACATGAGCAGTTTTGGACTCCCCATCTCATCAGTCCCCAGTCTCATGACAGAAAGAGACAGGGCTGATTGGTAATGCCACAGTAGGAATGAGGCTGCAGGACAGAGAACTAGATATTCATCCTCAGTAACACAACCTTTACGATTTGAATATATTCTTATGTCTCTTTATGTGCTGACATTCTCTGAGCCATCACAAATAGTGTTGCTGATTTGCCTATGAGTCCTCTGCATCATGTGGAATGTGTGACCTCCCATCAGACACCACAGATTTAAACAACACATCAGGATGTTTAAGCAAGAAAGGGATGATCATAAATATAAAATACTGCACAAATTAGTATACATATTTTCTGCCTGTGCTGCTGACACTAATAAACCTGAGCACCAAAAAGCTTTTTAAGGATATGAGGACAGCCTGAGAGAGTTGGGGTTGTTCAGTCTGAAGAAGAGAAGCCTCTAGGGAGACCATATTGCAGCCTTTCAGTACTTAAAGGGGGCCTACAGGGCAGATGGGGAGGGACTCTTTTATCAGGGAATGCAGTGATAGGACATAGGGTAATGGTTTGAAACTGAAAGAGGGTAGATTTAGATTAGATATTAGGAAGAAATTCTTCACTGCAAGGGTCATGAGGCACTGACCCAGGTTGCCCAGAGAAGCTGTGGATGCCCCATCCCTGGAAGTGTTCAAGGCCAGGTTGGATGGGGCTTTGCACATCCTGATTTAGTGGAAGGTGTCCCTGCCCATGGCAGGGTGTTGAAACTAGATGATCTTTAAGGTCCCTTCTAACCCAAACCATTCTATGATTCTATGATTATTTTTCACTGGTCAGCCTCAGAAAAATCTCTAGATTCCTGAAACTTGATAATCTGTTGAACCTGTTGAAGAGCTGGGCTCTCAGGTCATTGCATCTCAAATGCCATTGTTCCCCAAGGTGAAGTGTTACAAACAGCTCCAGCCTGATGGTGCTCTCTCCTCCAGGAGTACGTGTTGCTTCCTGTGTTTGAGACTGATGTGTTTTAAAAACACTGTTCCACACAATGCACCACAGACTTGTCAGGGCTGTTTAAAGATCTTGCCTGATAAGCCTGTAATTCCTCTGCTAACTGCTGGCAAGACTGGTAACCTGTAATAGCAAGTCCTGTGCAATCACCCTGTACCTTGCTAGTCCCAGAGTCATGGGCTGATGAGTGATTCCTGGGAAGCTGCTTGGCACCTGGCAAATTCAGGCCCTCTGAGAAATATGCTTAGTGCTGTGTCATGCCACCACAGAAAAAGGACTGCAGCTATTTATTCACACTTAATCTTTGCAGTAAATTTTAATGCTCTGGTTTCAGAATATGTGTTTCCCAGTCCTTGCTCTTCATCTCTCCATATTCCCTGCAGCATGACCCCTGCCACCTTGGTGTGATTTTTCCCGTCTTTCCTCTCACACACTTGTCAAGCATTGCTCTTCGCACTCCCCAGCCCAGCCTCTGCTCTTTTCCCCTGGCATCGATAGACTAATGTTTTGTTATCAGGAGAAAAACCCCAAACAGTAGTGAAAGCTGAAACTGCTCCTTCGGTGGGGACTGCTGTGTATGTGCAGATGAGTTGGCATTACCCTTCCTGTTTGCCTTGTCTTGGGGTTTTTATTTTACTTTAATAACCAAGAACATTATCAGACAAGTCTTTTTCTGAAAGGAGAGAGCCTTCTGAAATCTGAAGCTGTGTCACAGCTATTTGATGTTCAAAGCAGTTTCTACTTATTTGGCCACAACTCAGCTGCTCATGTCAGTATTATCTTCCAAAATTTTCACAATAGATTCAAATGCAGAATGTGTCTTTGTTTTATATTGTACTGTGGTTGGAAAAACACTTAAAAATTAGTTTTCAGGGTGGTTACTTGTGTCCCTATAAATCTACCAGCATTTATTCATATTTTGAGCCTATCAGGGCTCTTCTAGAGAAGCAGAAGAGCATCTTACATGCTTGAAGGACTTGGTTATGGCTCTGTTCAAGGGTCCAAAGCAGCTGTGTACAAGACATTTTAAGCTGCAGGTATGTACCTGCATGGCAGCATCTGCTCCCTTAAGACATAAACCTGCAAGGTGCTAATTGCCTCCCTGGGGATTGCCTGGCATTTAACTTAATATTCTTTGTGTCATGTTCTCCTTTTCCCTCATACCAGTAATTACTGCTTACCCTGGCAAGGGAGAAGCTTAGGGAAGTTAAGCTCAACATGTTTTTGTTCATTTTGGGAAATGTTGCCATTTTATGCCATATATGAGTAAATCACTACTTTCCCTCTCCCCTCACCCCACTGGTCACATGAGAAAGCAGCAAAGACATGGCGTTCACTGCGGACAAGCATGCCCAGAAAGGCTGCAACATCACTCCATGAAGTCTCTGAGATGAGGCGAAAAATATCTTGCCACTGTAAAAGAAGGAGTTCCCCTGAAACCAACATACTTTCTGCTGTTGTCATGTGGGTCCACATTTTATGAGTTGTGGCCCTTCCTCCTGCAGTTGCAGGGTGATCTTGGGGCCTGATGACTCACTGCCATAAGTTCAACCAACTCCCGGAATGATAAGGCCAGATTCACATCTGCCTCCTTGATCATCCCTAGGAAATAATACAAGACACGTTTCTTTATTGCAGGGATAAGGCATAGGGCAGGGACTTTTGCATGGATGAAGGGAAAGGGTCCAGCCCTCATTCCTTTTTGACAGTTTCATCACTGCTGACCTGGCTCTGCACTTGGCCAGGCAGCAGTAAAGCAGCACAAATATGTTAAATCAACCCCTTTCCCTTCTCCTATCCCACACACCCCCTGAGAAGTTGTGATGCTCTGATCCACCCACCCAGCAATGAGATATGTCAACAAATTGGCTGACTACAAATTCAGCCTATCAGTGGCCAATAGCAACACAGAATCCATCTGCAGTGAGAGTGTTAGGTAAACTCTGCTCCATGGAACAGAGTTCCTTCCTTTTTTTAAAAAAAAAAAAAAAAAAACAACAACCAAGCTTGAGGTTTTCAATAAAGAAAGGTGTAAAATAATCTCTGACAGCAGAGCAAATAAGACAGCAGAAAGAGACAGAGCAGCTGGGTCAGCTCTTGTATTTATTTAACCATCAAAACTCCTGTTGTCACTTTGGTTTTCCCAAGACCTTGGCATCAAGTTAACAGTGGCACCAAGGACCCACTGTCCCAGACACTCCCCAGAGCCAAAGTGATTGGAGAGGTCTCTTGGGATATGCTGCTAACCATGCCTGGTGTGTTGACTAACAGGGACAGTCCAGCATCATCTCCACAATTTCTTCAAGGTGTCAAGGTCTGGTTATGGCCACCCCAATGGTTTTAGCAATTTGCTGGGAAAATTGCTTTGTAGGCAGTTATTTATCACATGGATGTCTTTGGCTCCTGGAGTTCTCATTGCAGTATTGTTTGCCCTCCTTTGCTGAAGGTTACCAGAGTGTTGCCATGAGAAATCTCCCCTTTTTGTGCTTGTGCTCCCAGGGAGATCAATACATGTTGTTTAATTATAATTTAAGCTAAACTAGCTCCATAGGAAGCATTGGAGAAATCGGAGGTAGTAGTGTGTTTATGCTTTTCCAGAGTAAGCTAAGGGAATGAATAAAGCACTGTGCAGCATGAGTTTGGGGTTAAATTTAGTCTCTCACATATTACAGAGGTGATGTGAAATACACTGTGAACTGTGGATTTAAATTTACCCTGTCTCAATCCTGTGCTGATTACAGGCCTTATCAAATGCTCTGAGGGGCAAAAGCTTTTTGCAGGAGCTTTTCAGACCCTGTTCCAGGATAAAGACTCCAGGGTGTGCTTTCCTATTAGAGTGGGCTGTTGGATGATACCCTCTTTCTCCCACTATTTACTTTTTATTTTACACAGATTTAATAGCAGCATTATCTACCTTTCCACACCATTAATGAGTCATATCTGCCTTTTAGCATTGTTATTCATAAGTTGAAGTTCATCTTCACACTTACATCATGGCACCGATTTCTTCTCTCTCAGCTGGCCACACATGCCCTCAGCTCGCTTTAAAAGTTCTCAAGCTGTACTTCTGCCTCTTCCAGTGCCAGCTCCTGAGGTGCCTTCTTTAGAATTTTGGTTTTTGTCCTTTATGAGGACACATCCCCTGTGAGAACAGCCTGCAGAAAAGAAGGCTCCAGGAAAACCCTATAGCAGCCTTCCAGCACTTAAAGGGCCTATGGGAAAGATGAGGAGGGACTCTTTATGAGGGAGTGTAGGGATAGGACACAGGGTACCAGTTTCAGAGTGAAAGAGGGTAGATTTAGATTAGATAGTAGGAAGAAATTCTTGACTGTGAGGATGGGGAAGACACTGACACAGGTTGCCCAGAGAAGCTGTGGATGCCCCCTCCCTGGGAGTGTTCGAGGCCAGGTTGGATGGGGCTTTGCGCAACCTGGTATAATGGAAGATGTCCCTGCTTATGGAACTCGATGATCTTTAAGGTCCTTTCCAATCCAAACCATACTATTATTCTATGATTCTGATTTTGCAGTGTCACTATTCTCCAGGTTTCAGCACAGACATCTACCCACACAGCACAAAAACACTGCAATGCTCCTGTCTTTCCCTCTCCTGTCCCTCCAAGACTGAGGACCCTCTTTGCTTTTGGCTTTATCACATCCTTTCTCTTGCTGTTTAGCTTTCAGATACTCCCATATACTTCAAAATATATCAGGAGTTCTATCACACACCCTTAAGTAATGGCCAAGATCAAAGCTGGACCAGGGCTGAGAACAGTGCTCAGGTCAGGAGCGCTGGCTTTACCAAGCACAGGATAAAGCAGTGTGTTTAACTTGCAGTCTGAAGACCTTGCAGAAACCTGCAAACCCTGGTTTATTGGCTGCAGTTGAAGGGCTGCAAAGTGACCTGAAAACTAAGTCAGCTGTTTGGAGTTTGAATTTCAGTCAAGAAGAATCTGCACTGTTCTAGAAAAGTGGGGTTCACCTGCTGAAAGAGGTTTGGAACTGGTGGGATGGAGAAAGAGCAAGCTTGTAATGGGAATGTGGGGTTTTCATCCTTTCTGTGTGCTTTGCTACTGTGATGATGTGGCTTTGTAAGTCTCCTTGCACACGCGGCTAAACACGAGTAGCATTATCAGCTCCTTTCTGTATTGCTGTGCGCTACAATCCCTGAATCAAAATGTATTCTTGCTCCTACCTTTGAAGTAGATACCTTTGATCTTTGGAAATGCAGAAGCATTGGAGTTAATTATGCAACATTGAATAACCCCAGGACAATGAAGCTAAAACTCCACCTCTCAGAGAAAAGTTCCTGCTCTGTGTAACATCTACAGCAGTCAGAGCCTCCATATTTCATCTTAGGGGAAAGGCTTAACCTCCAGTACCTGCAGAATACTCAGTAAATGCAGAAAAAAGCTCTGTTTTCCACTATGTTGACACAACATTCATCTTTCTTTCTAGAAGTATTATTTTTTTATGTGTATGAAAACAAAAAAATATATATCCCAGGTTCGATAAGCAGAGTACCTTGCAAATACTCCTTGTCATTACATCTTCTGTAGGTCTATGATCACACCTGCTGTAGCAGTCCTAAGCATAGGTTTGGGATATGGGCAATATTTCTTTACTGTGGTGACATTTCAGAAGTACCCCATTTTCTTTCCTCTCTCCTAGCAGAAGTCAACAGAAGCCATGTTAGGACAACTCTTTGCTTTGAAAGTTGCCTCTTGTCCAGAGGCAAGGAACATCTGGATACTCTCCAGAGTGGTCTGAAGAGGTGTTTGGTGAAACAAGGCTAGTCTTTGTAACTTAAATTGTTTCCAACTTCCTCATCACAGAATCACAGAATGATGGGGGTTGGAAGGGACCTCTGGAAATCATCTAGTACCCCCTTACTGCTAAAGCAGGTTCACCTACAGCAGATTGCACAGGAACACATCCAGGCAGTTTTTGAAAGTATCCAGAGAAGGAGACTCCACAGCCTCTCTGGGCAGCCTGTTTCAGTGCTCTGTCACCCTCACAGTAAAGAAGTTTCTCTTTAATTCTCCATCTCGTGGGTTAACTTGCACCAGGGTAGGTTTAGGTTGGATATTAGGAAAAAAATTTTACTGAGTGGTTAGGCATTGGAACAGGCTGCCCAGGGAGGTGGTGGAATCACCATCCCTGGAGGTGTTTTAAAAATGTCTAGATGTGCCATTTCAGGAGATGGTTTAGTGTTCCTGGTAATATTTAGTAGACAGTTGGACTTGATGATCTTGAAGGTCATTTCTAACCTTAATAATGATTCTATGATTCTCTTTCCTGTAGGTTCACAACAGAAACCTGCTGTCCCTTGACTTTGATCGTGTGACAAGGACAGAGAAAATCTATGATGACCACCGCAAGTTCACACTCCGCATCCTCTATGACCAGGCAGGGAGGCCCAGTCTCTGGTCACCAAGCAGCAGACTGAATGGGGTCAACGTCACCTATTCCCCAGGAGGACACATTGCAGGGATTCAGAGGGGCACAATGTCAGAAAGGATGGAGTATGATCAGTCTGGCAGAATTACCTCCAGGATCTTTGCTGATGGCAAATCATGGAGCTACACATACTTGGAGAAGGTAAGAATCCTCTTATTGCTCAGAGATGGTGCATTTGATGCAAAGGGGCTTTACTCCTTTGACTCCAGTACAGCTGTGCTCTTTCACATCAGCTGATTTACAGTTCAGTACTCCTCTTCTGCCTACACAAAGATGCACATAGTAACTCTGATATCAGACCACCAAAGAGCAGTTGAAAATAGCCTGAGAAGTTTCTTCCCAGTCACACTGAGAGCATGTCTCGATGCTGTGATGCTTTGGCATTTGTTTTTTTAAGCTCAACATTCCTTTATTGAGTTAGCTGCAATATGAAATATCTTCAGGTAAAGTCAGAGGATCGAACAGTAGGAACTTCTAGTAGGAGTTTCCATATGAAAACAAGTCTTCTTCCATCCTGCCTTCCTCAAGTGGCCCATTCCTGATTCACAGGAAATTCATGTAGTCAAAAAGTGCAAGGCATGAATCTAGCCAGGCTGCTGTAACGCACTTTGCAGTGTTTTCTGGTGCCTGTACTCTGTAGATTGGCATGGGACTTAAATTCTTCTGGATATTACCATTAATCATTACACTGCCTATTGTCCTATAGATCCATATGCTGCATACCTGGGGCTGGAAGTTGTTATTCCTGTTTTGTATAGAGCCTATCCCTACAGTAGTTTAAAGAAACTACAGTAACATAGCTTTTAAAAATCAACAAGTATTGACTTGTTCTTTGCATTATACAATCTGTGTGGATTGTTTCTTATATGCAAAAAAAAATTCCCCGAACAAATAAACAGGCAGGCAGAAGTTTGCAGTAAGAGAGAAATAGAAGATACGGAGACACAATGAATTAATTGGGCACTAGAAGGTGTCGGGAGATGCTTTTTCAAGCACTGTTTAAGTAGCTCTACCGATTTTATTTATTTAGTCTGTAAAAGCTATTGGCTCTGGGAATTTGTGTAGAGACAGCTAGCTACAAGGTATTGATTCGAACAAGTGAGCATTCTGAACTTAGCCCTTCCTCACTGTATCATCTACTTCTTCCTCTGACCCACTCCTGCTGGGGGATATTTGATGTGCTGTGCAGCTGCATACCTGTTACCATTTAATCCTATGGGTGCAGAGTTTTATCTCCCTCGCCCTGCTCTTTGGATTGCATCTTGCAGGTTTTGTGAGTTGAGTATAACTTTGCCTGAAAACCAGGAACATAATCCATACTTTTCTCCTTCCCATCCAGTCCATGGTGCTGCTTCTTCACAGCCAGAGACAGTATATCTTTGAGTTTGATAAGAACGACCGGTTGTCATCAGTGACCATGCCCAACGTTGCCCGCCAGACTTTAGAAACCATTCGTTCCATTGGTTACTACAGGAACATCTACCGGCCACCAGAAGGCAATGCTTCAGTAATTCAAGATTTCACAGAGGATGAGCAGCTCCTCCACACTTTGTACTTGGGCACAGGGAGACGTGTCATCTACAAATACGGAAAGTTGTCCAAGTTAGCTGAGATGCTCTACGACACCACAAAGATCAGTTTCACTTACGACGAAACTGCCGGCATGCTGAAGACCATCAACTTGCAGAATGAAGGGTTCACATGTACAATCAGATACAGACAGATAGGACCCCTCATTGATCGACAAATTTTCCGCTTCACTGAGGAAGGCATGGTGAATGCACGCTTTGACTATAATTATGACAACAGCTTTCGGGTGACCAGCATGCAAGCAGTCATCAATGAGACACCCTTACCCATTGATCTCTATAGGTATGATGATGTGTCAGGCAAAACTGAGCAATTTGGTAAATTCGGAGTCATTTACTACGATATCAACCAGATTATCACCACTGCTGTCATGACTCACACTAAGCATTTTGATGCCTATGGCAGGATGAAGGAGGTCCAGTATGAGATATTCCGGTCTCTCATGTACTGGATGACTGTGCAGTATGACAACATGGGGAGAGTGGTTAAGAAAGAACTGAAGGTTGGCCCTTATGCAAACACAACTAGGTACTCATATGAATATGATGCCGATGGCCAGTTGCAGACAGTGTCTATCAATGACAAACCACTCTGGCGTTACAGCTATGACCTAAATGGAAACCTCCATTTGTTGAGTCCAGGGAATAGTGCCCGCCTTACACCACTCAGGTACGACCTCAGGGATAGGATTACTAGACTGGGGGATGTGCAGTACAAAATGGATGAAGACGGCTTCCTGAAGCAAAGGGGCAATGATATTTTTGAGTACAATTCAGCTGGCCTGCTCATCAAAGCCTACAATAAAGCTAGTGGGTGGAGTGTGAAATATCGCTATGATGGCCTAGGAAGGAGAGTCTCTAGCAAAACCAGCCATGGCCACCATTTGCAGTTCTTTTACGCAGACCTGACCAACCCAACAAAGGTCACCCATTTATACAACCACTCAAGCTCAGAGATCACCTCCCTCTACTATGACCTCCAAGGCCACCTCTTTGCAATGGAGCTCAGCAGTGGTGATGAGTTCTACATAGCCTGTGATAACATTGGCACGCCTTTGGCTGTCTTCAGTGGGACTGGCTTAATGATCAAGCAGATACTGTACACAGCATATGGGGAGATCTATATGGATACCAATCCCAACTTCCAGATCATCATTGGCTACCACGGAGGACTGTATGACCCCCTCACAAAGCTTATCCACATGGGACGGAGAGACTATGATGTGCTAGCGGGTCGGTGGACAAGTCCAGACCATGATATGTGGAAGTATATGAGTAGCAATAACATAATGCCTTTCAACCTGTATATGTTCAAAAACAACAATCCTATTAGCAACTCTCAGGATATCAAATGTTACATGACAGGTAAGACATTTAAATAAATTAACATATTCACAAGCTTGCCATCAGTGAATAGGTTTCTTCTCTCTCAGTATCCTGGTCATCATGAGATTTTCCAGTGTTTAATGTGGTGTACACAAGCTTTTAATTCTTTTCATTGCTATCTGACCCCTATGTCCAGGGCACATTTAATTCATTAGCATAGATAGAGACTTTAACTCCCAAACATATTTTCTTTTCTCCTCCTTGGTGTTTCTTCTCTTTATTTTGCCTCCAGTTTTTTCTTTCCTCAGATATCTTTAGTTTAGCTAGCAAGTAGTGTCCTGATAACCTTTCTCTTTGTAGAGGGGCAAATGTTTACACAGTTCTGCCAGAGATTTATTTGCAACTCAACATATAGCATGCAGGTTTGTTTTAGCAGAACAACAACAGCAACGTAAACCTTTTATTACAGTCAGCCATTTCAGAGCACAGACCAAAGCCCAGCTAGAACTTAATCTGGCTACTACCATAAAAGATAATAAAAATGTTTCTATAAATACATCAACAGCAAAAGGAGGGATAGGGAGAATCTCTCCTTTATTGGATGTGAGGGAAACATAGTGACCAAGGATGAGGAAAAGGCTGAGGTACTGAATGCCTTCTTTGCCCCAGTCTTTAACAGTAAGACCAGTTGTTCTGCACGTACCCAGCCCCCTGTGCTGGAAGACAGAGATGGGGAGTGGAATGAAGCCCCCCACCAAGGGGAAGTGGTCAGTGATCTACTACACCGTTTAGACACACACAGGTCTATGGGGCTCATTTACTAGCAGTCCTGGCTAACTGAGGAGGTCCCTGTTGTCTGGAAGTTAGCAAATGTGATGTCCATCTACAAGAAGGGCCAGAAGGAGGATCCAGGGAAGGTTATGGACCAGATCATCTTAAGTGACATCACATGGCACATCATATACAGGGCAACTAGCTGATCATGCCCAGTCAGCGTGGGTTTATGAAAGGCAGGTCCTGCTTGACTAACCTGATCTCCTTCTATGACCAGATGACCCACTTAGTAGATAAGGGAAAGGCTATGTATGTTGTTTCCCTGGACTTTAGTAAAGACTTTGACAGCATTTCCCACAGCATTCTCCTAGAGAAACCATGTGCTTGTGGCTTGGATGGGTATACACTTCACTGGATAAGAAACTGTCTGGATGGCTGGACCCAGAGACTTGTAGTGAATGGCGTTAAATCCAGTTGGCAGCAGGTCACAAGTGGTGTTCCCCAGGACTCAGTACTGGAGCCTGTTCTCTTTAATATCTTTTATCCCTGAGAGCACCTTCAGTAAGTTTGCAGACAACACCAAGTTAGGTGGGTGTGTTGATCTGCTTGAAGGCAGGAAGACTCTAAAGGAGAATTTGGCCAGGCTAGATAGATGGCACGAGGCCAATGGGATAAGGTTCAACAAGGCCAAGTGACATGTCCTCAACTTGGGTCACGACAATCCCCTGCAATGCTCCAGGCTTGGGGAAGAGTGGATGGAAAGCTGCACAGTGGAAAAGGACCTGGGAGGGGTTGGTCAACAGCAGGTTGGAGATAAGCCAGTGTGTGCACAGGTGACCAAGAAGGGCAACAACATCCTATGTTGTATCAGCACTAGTGTGGGCAGCAGGACTAGGGAAGTGATTGTCACACTGTACTCAGGACTAGTGAGGCTGCATCCTGAATCCTGGGATCAGTTTTGGGCCCCTCACTCCAAGAAGGACATTGAGGGGCTGGAGCATGTCCAGAGAAGGGCAACAAAGTTGGTGAAGGGTCTAGAGCACAAGTCTTGTGAGGAGTAACTAAGGGACCTGGGGTTGTTCAGCCTGGAGAAAAGGAGCCTCAGGGGAGACCTTCTCACTCTCTACAACTGCCTGAAAGGAGGTTGGAGCAAGGTAGAAGCTGGTCTGTTCTTCCAAGGAGCAAGCAATAGGACAAGAGGAAATGGCCTCAAGTTGCACCAGCGGAGTTCTAGATGGGATATTAGAAAAAATTTCTTCCCTGAGAGGGCTGTCAAGCCCTGGAACAGGCTGTCAGGGGAAACAGTGGTGTCACCATCCCTGGAGGGATTTAAAAGATGTGTGAATGTGGTGCTGAGGGACATGGTTTAGTGGTGGACTTGGCAGTTCTGGGTTAACAGTTGGACTTGATGAGCTTAAAGGTCTTTTCCAACCAAAACAATTCTATAATTCTACACTAATCACATAGTTCAAAGTTTATCTGACCCACAGATTTATCAGTTTCCATTAGAAGTTAATAAAAACAGGTGTGTTAGATTTAAAGGCCAGATTTTAGAGCATACCAACCACACAGCTTGAGATAGCCCCTGTAGCACTTCCCCTGGGACTTTGTAAAATGACTGTAACAGGAATTTTGTGTATGTTTCTTTATACAGAAAATCATTCTGTAGGTTAAATGTCCTTCCTAGATTCATAGTTTGTGCAACACCAGTAGTAAAGTTTGAGAGGACTGTTTTGAAGGGACTCTTTTCTATACATTTTCCATTGGAAAACGAGGTGAGACAAACAGAAATCAGATGTACATAGTTCTTAAGGAGATAAAATTAATTTTTAAATGCTCCTGCTGTATTTATCACAACTTTCCTATATGCAACATTTGCATTCCCCTAAATTATGAGATTGCCTCAATAGCAAAAGAAAAGTTGCAAAGTAAAAAAACTCATGTTGTTCTATTTCACTTGTATTTCTAGCCATTAGGATTCATGCTTTCAGGTTCTTCTTCTGCAATAATCATAAGGATTAGATTGTATTTTGTTTAATGAAAAGCTGCTTTCTCCAGACCTGAGAAGATGATGCCATGAGGGAAGTAAAATATGCCAAAAGATGCAGACTAAGATCCTGTGTGTTGGCCTCAGTCTGATAATTAAGTCTGGCAGAGAATACTTAGAGATAACTTCTCCTATCAGAAAATGCTCATTTGTCAAAACTGAATTTGTTTATGGGAGAGGGAAGAGCTTGAGAGATTTCTCAGCAGAACTGTTGTAAACAGCTCTCAAAATTGTCTAAATGACAAATTCCAAAAGAGCCTAAAATAAAAATGCCTTTTTGGTTTTCAGCCTTCTCAAGTTAAGTGTAAACTAAAGATTGAAAACTGGAAAAAAAGAAATCAAGGAGACAAAACCAAAATGGAAGATCTCAATTTGAAATTATTGTCTTGAACTGGTATACTTTTTGAACAGTTGCTTCATGACATATTAACAGATTTTTATTTTCCTGCTCAAGTTAAGACAGGACAAAATTTCCAGTCCTGTCTTGGAACAGGCAGTTTCCCACTCAGATCTGATGTAGTATCAAGATGTCAAAATCTGATACATTAATGTTATATATGCACCAAATAACAGTTTTTTTCCACTGTCTTAAAAGTTCTATTTTTAGTTTTTCAAGAATACAGAGCCCAAACACATTTTTTAAGTTTCTTCTTTCCCAGTACATGGAAGAAACAGGTCATGTAATGGGATGAGTGCCGTGACCCCAGAGCTGCTGCTCTGGCATTTCTAGCTTCTGAAGCTTTCAGGCACATTGTGAACAGGACCCACAATGAGCATGTCCTTGTTATCACAACCAAATCTGCCCAGACTGCGGCACTGACCGGGGCACTGGGAACCAGTTTCTGTCCCTCCCTCACCGCCCCAGGACCTACTGTCCTTAGCTCAGCACCCAGGACATGGGAGAACAAGACATGATTTTGTCTCCAGTGATGATATTTCTGAGCTCGTGGGTACAAATTGGAGTCATGCGGAGGGGAGAGCAGGAGAAGCAGGTATTTATGTTTTGAGAGGCCCATTGTTAAACATGAATATTTTAGTGATTGTACACTTCATGGCGCAGAGCTTTGCTGCCAGCTTCAGCAATCCTGATGGATTGAACTGACATTTCCATTACATGTGTCTGCATTAAGCACTCTTTTTCTTTGCCCTCAAATGAATTTGCTGTGAAATGTGTTGGCAGGGTTACTGTAGCTGAAAAAAAACCTCTGTGATGTGAAATGTACTTTTCTGTCACAAAAGTTGTCACTGCCTCTTGGCAAATTAGTATTTTTCCCCTCTGTTTTCTCAGCTCCCCACCTTCCTCCCATGTTTTGGGGTTTGTTTGGTTTGGTTTGGTTTTGTTATTTTTTTTGTTCTGGGTATTCCAACACCTATTCCCCAAAAGAACAAGCTCCTGTTTGCAAATGTTTTTAAAGTCAGTTTTCTGAGTAGTGAATAAAGCCTATCTTGAATCTTTCCAGACATGTTGCATATTTTTTCTGCTGTTCAGCATCCTTGCTCTGTGTCCTTTTTAACATTTGTGAAGTGCTTGGGAAATGGTTCCTGCACCAATGCCGACCTTCAGTGTTTTACTTTGTTCTCTTGACCAACTGGTCCAAAATATGTACATCAAAGTTCTTCATTTCACATAAGAAGGATTTGGAAGCAGGCTGGCTTAGAGTTAAGCAAAAAAATAATCAAATGAGCCTTTTAATTTCTTTCCCTCCTTCCAACCTTTCTGTTTCAAAGATACTCCAGAAACAATCTGTACACTGAGTGAACAGAAGTGTTTTTATTACAGAAATCCTCCCCCTTCCACATGGATTGTCACAAGGGCTTTTTGGACATCTGCCCAATCTCAACATTTTGGCCTGTAAGAAAACAAGCAACAGATAGTGTGTTTGTTTGGCTCCTGGTTCTTCAGTCATCTGGAAGTGCCTTATTTGCTGCTTGCATCCGTAATTTCTTTTCTGACCAGCTCTTCAAAACAGTCATTTAGGCTCATGAAGAATAGAGAAAAAATATTCAAAGATGCATATTTGATTATTTAAATTGATCCCTTTTTCAGATTGTTTCAACAGCATTTATTGAGGTTAGAAAAATGTAAATCAAGCCCCTTGCACATCCTGCTTGAAGCAGAGCATTCACCAACACAATTCCGGTTACATCCAAAACAATTAAGAACCTGGGAGTTGATATTACTAAAACTTTACCTTCATATCCTTCTTTTTCTTGTTATTTGTGTGCCAAAAGCACACCATATTGCTTGGGGACTGTAGCAGGTGTGTCCTTCTCTAGAGTTCAGTGAAGGCAAACAAGGTGAAATCATCAAATGCTCTGAAGTTAAGGGGGGAAGTGATGCTGATCCCAAGCAGATCTAGGATTTAACCAACCTCATAATTATTTTCTCCAGTGGATTAACATTCGGCTTCTATTTCTAATAGCTGTGCAATAAAAAATCAGGGAAGACTTTGTAGCATATATGGTTGAGTGAAAGAATGACGTCCCAAACAGCTGAGTTTTCCATCATGTCCCTTTTAGTGCTAGTGGTCCCTCTTTTGCATAGGACAATAGTTTATCACTTGTAGACAGTTTTCACACCATCCATGGACTCCTAAGTGGTTTGTGAAAAGTATCCAAGCAAAGTAGTCTTGTATCTGTAAGTTTATTTTCACTATAACGTAGTATATAAGGTAGTTTGGAGGCTGATTTTATATGTCACTCTAAAGGATGACGTGACTTTACACTGGTTTAATACTCAAACTACACCTTCTTATGGAAATTTAAAAAAAAAAAATAAATAAATTCAGAAATGAGGTGGAAATGCCATGGAAAAAGCAGAGGATATGTCCAGAGCCTCTTCCTTGAACATCTGCTAAATGACCATGCTGTTCATCCTGGATATCCTGGTATTCTGGCTCACATAACTATAAATTTAGCCTTCTTCCTGGACGCCTATTGAGAGTCCTCAGGAGAAGAAGTGCTGTGGCTGAGATATTCAGAGCTGACTGTAGAACTGGATACTTCCTATTTGGCTGGAGCATCTCAGCCTCTATTAGTGTATCGATGTTCCTGTGCTTCTCCTGCGTACCTTAGAGCAGTGCCTGGGTCCTGCTGACAAAGAGCAGCCATGGAGTTGTCTTTGATTTGGGCCATTTGGTTACAGCCAATGTTTCTGTTTCAGAGATAGTAAAGTTCAGAACTGGACTGTGACTGGAGGTGGAAAGCTCAGCTTTGGCACACAGTTCTTTCAGGGACCATTAACATTTGTGCTCCTCACACAAAATAGACGCTCGTCATTTTAGACAGACTGCTACAATGCCAGGCACCAGAGTCCTCCTCTCTGCTGTTCTCCTGGGCAGCCCTGCTTGAGAACATCAGATAATCTGATTTATGCTTCTCTTCTCTTCCCTTCCAGATGTCAACAGTTGGCTGCTCACCTTTGGGTTCCAGCTACATAACGTCATCCCCGGCTACCCAAAGCCAGACATGGATGCAATGGAGCCATCTTATGAGTTAATCCACACACAGATGAAAACCCAAGAATGGGACAACAGCAAGGTGATCCATGCATCTCCATACTGTATCTCACACCCTGATCAGCAAACTATCTACCTGCAACCTTTATTAAAAAAACCCTCTATGAGCATATTCTCCCAGATGCCCTGGGAGATTGAGCAAGTCAGTCCCTGTTACAGTAATGAAATCTGACTGAATAATCACATCTTAGGTTCCTTACTGCCATGGTGTTTTTTCCTGGAATATTTTTTGGTGGTTGGTCAATGAAATGATGTGTTACTGTTTCTTTGTCCCACAAGAGGCCCATGTTATTGCATACTGCAGGTTAAATTCAAGGCCTTTGCACCAAGGATTCTTGAAGTGAAAAAAAGCAAATTTTGATACAGAATCAGTTTCCACAGAATTGTTTCTAGAAGCTTATTTAACCCGGCTTAAAATGTCTTAAACAACAAGTCCCAGTACTTCCCTAGGAAACTGTTCTGCATCACAGTGGGTATCACTGAAAAGAAGTTTTAGGTGAAAGTTAACTTTCATTTTTAATCCCAAGTCACTATGTCCCACTTTAAAAACAGGCCTGCATCACAAGCCATTATAGTAGATGCTGACATAAAATTCAATGATGAAATTGCCAAGAAAAAGGCTTTTACAGCCCAGTCATTTGCCCTTCTCTTCCTGTGGGGAATTATTCCCAGGTGAAAGATGGAGGCAGGTTAAAGGTTAAAGGTTAGCACACTGGGTCTGGGTCAGGATCCGAGGGCCCTGAGTTACTTCTGGCCCTAGTGCTTCTCATTTGTATGGCCTTGAAAATGTCATTTACCTCTCAGGATACTCTTTCATCTCCTAGCCTGATTTTATTCTGGGATTGGTTCATCTCTTTAGTCTGAATCCTCTTTAGTCTGAATTCCTTCTTGCTATTTCTGTGTATTCAAACATCATGAGAGCAGCAAGGCACCAATGTGCTTGGGGAGATCAGGATATGCACTAATAAAATGATAACAATAGGAAGCGGAATTGATTCCAGCTCCCCTTTTAGCCTTTCTATGAGTTCACTGAAATTTCACTGTCTTGCAGCAGATTTTTGAAGTCCTGTACACATATTAAGCCAGGAGGTAAAAATACAGTGCTACATTTCCTGAACCACAGAAGGTATCCCTCAGAGGTATAAACAAGATATTGCAGGTTAATAAAATAGTCATGTGTCAGCCCATCCTTGGTACTCAGCCTCATAGCTATAGTGAGGACAAGCTAAAATGAACCAGCTTCAACTTCAGTTGAGAGATTTCTATTAAGACGTGTCTTTATAGTAGAGGGGGACCAAAAGAGCTATACCTTTTGCTACCATGGCTGAGTTTATGCTTGAAAACCATTATGCTGTAGTAACTTGCTTGTGTTTTGAAGCTCAGAGACTGCTTTTTTGTTTCTCTCTTCCTTGGGTTAGACAATAAAATGCTAACAGAAATGATCTCCGTAATGAGAAATAGCCTCAGGATTTTTTCTCTCTGATGTGACATAGTCTACCCAGGAAAAGCTGTGCAGGAGAAGGCAAACAGAGGTTCGTTGAGAGACAGCACAAAAGATTGTCTCTGAATTGTTATGTGCAGGAGATAATAACTCTCACAGAACCACAATAGAAATTATTAGCGTTGGTGTTATTATTATAATCATTTTATCATTAGTTATTATTATTAGACTTACTGAATAACCAAGTAACAAGTGACAGCTTGAGATGAAGACTGACACTAGCTCATACAGGCAGCTGAGCTGAAATAAAACCAAAGAGCCCTCCCTTCCATCCACCCATTTTAGGTGAATCTGCCTGAATGAGCAGTAAGAATAAAAGAAAATCTCCACGTCCCCTTCCAATTTTTAAAGCAAGAAGTTGCAGTGAGGACTGTGCATGGACCTGCTTGCTAAAAAAGTACTTCATGCAGCCATAAGACTTCCAGATGAGTCACTTTACACTCAAATGTTGAAAGTGGAATTTAACCATTGCAGGCTGTTTCCTGTTCTTCCACTGTGTTATGACAGCAACAAAACATGAGCATTTTTATTTTAGTCTAGAGCTGCAGGATCATGCTGTGATAGCAAGTGGCTCTCAAATGCTATAGTGCAGGATTATGTTCCTTTCTGTCACACTCAGCATACTGTAGGCATATATTTGCATAAAATAAATTCATTCACATATGATACCTGAACACAGGATCGTTTTTCTCCTAAGCTAGCCATGCATCCAACACTGATGTTTCTCTTTCCTACTGGTTGTCTCTATCTTTATTGATGGAGCATGTGAAAGAAAATAAAAACTTTTCAAAATTTCACATAGGAAGTTACAGAATGAAACAAAGTTAAATGGAAGCACAGGAAATATTTTCAGATAAGACTGACCAGACTGAAATGGTTTTCCAGAGCATATGGATCCAGATCTTTTGAATTTTCCTTCCATGTGGAAGGGGAACATTTCTGTAATAAAAACACTTCTGTTCACTCAGTGTACAGATTGTTTCTGGAGTATCTTTGAAATTTAAAACGAGCCTGTACAAGGCACTGGACAATGCTTATCCTGCTTGCAGTCCAGGAATATTCACTGAATGATGTATCACAGCTTTCTCATGTCCATGTCTTCCAATTCCTGGTTTCTTTGGGTCACATACATACCTCCTCGCAAAAGACCAAAGTAAAATTGAGTTATTCCACTAGCTTCACTGATCAAAGCTGTGGCCCAGCAGATTGAGTTGGTTCTTTTATGTGAGAGGATTGAATAACAGGAGCATGACAGAAAAGCAACTCCACATAAATAGCTGCTTCACATATCTTCAGAGTGCACAACCAGAGGGCCCTAACATGTCCTTCCAAAACATCCTTGGTACTTGCCTTGCAGGGCTGGAAGATGGGAGAGATAATACTGACTTTGAGCATCCAGCAGCTCAGAAACAGCCAGCACATCATAAACCTTGTGCTAACCCCCTGCAGCTCTGGAATGACATTTAAAATCCAATACTCTGGTGTGCAGCACTTTCCCCCCACTTCCTCCCTGCAACCGTGAGGCTGTCTCTAAATTGTTTGTTGAACAAGTTCAGTGTTATTGGCCACCAGGGGACTCTGGGTGACCTCTGGCATATTGTGGAGCTGCTGCACCTGAATCCAATTTCTCTTTTTTGTTGTTGGTTGTTGTTTGGTTGGGTTTTTTTTTCCCTTTTGTCTTGTTGAACTGTCAGGTAATTGCTGGAGCCAGAACAACTCTATTTGCAGGGAGGGGTGTTTTGGAGTTGATGCTGATATTGTTAACTACATCATATTATTAACTACCCTTCTCTCCATACCATCAGCAGGAAAAGTCCTGTTTTCTGTAGTGCCCATTACAGACAGTGCTGGAGGAACAGTTTTTGGCATCTCCTGTGAAGCAGCATTTTGGAGGCAAGGGCTGCTCTGGGATGCTCAGCCAGGGAGTGGGCTGTAGGGCTGTGCTTTCTGGCACAGCCTCTCCTAAGGACAATCTGTTTGAATGACTGGCTCTGACAGTGTTCATCGTCCAGGGAGGGCATCCTCACATGGCGGATGCTTTGTCCTGGGCTTGGGCCATCATGCTGTCTGCATGTCAGTCCATCAGCTCCTCATTATGTTTTGCAAAAGTAGTGGCCAGTTTTCACTGGATCTGATGTGGGGAAAAGAGTTGAAGTCTTAAAGACATTCATCTCTTGAAGCTTTATGAAAATAGATGAGCAAGAGAAGGATGTGAATCCTCTTATTACCCCACAAGTGGAAATCTGCTTAATGATCTCAAATTCATTATCCCCCTGCAGCTGTGTATACTTTCAGGGTGGAGGAAAGACCCACCTGTCCTCTTAGCCCATAATTTGTCACTTGCCTTTTGCTCACTGCTAACCAACCACCATCACCTTGCTGTCCAGTTGCTCACCTCCATTGTCCCACTTGGATTTCTGGTTGGCAAGTTGCTAATCAGGCCCATTGCCTTTCATCCAACCAGCATGCAGTGCAGCCGTGCTGATGGATAGGTGCCTAATAGACTGTTGTGGTTAGTGAGCTCTTCCTGCACCTCCACCAGCTGGGAGCTGGTGAGTGACATCCGAATGGGGACTTATCTTCAGGTGAAGGCCAAGTGGAATGGAGGGAAGAGGCTGTTTTCTGAAGAATGTTTTTGTTAACAGAGAGCTAGAGGGTAAATAAGAAGGAATTAATAATAAAGAATAGTTCAGAGAAGTCATAACTTCCAAGCTTTTTGGAAGGAGTGGCTTTCTGCGTCGCAAGCCATATGGTGGTAAGAGAAACACTTATCTGTGTATAATGGCACAAAGATATAAAGAAACTTGGAAACATGTTCACGTATTTCATATCTTGGATCCTTGATGGGAAATTAAAGCTTTCAGTCTCACACTGGAAGGCGGTATTTAAAAACAACAGATGATAGTATCTGGCTATGGTATTTTGAATCCTCAAGAGGTGCTGGCAAAATGCAAGAGGCTATTCAGAGATATCTGTAATGTGCCTTTCTCTGAGCTCCATGCAGCAGTGAACAAATGATGAAGGTCATTCTCTTCTCTCCAATGGGTTGTTACTCGATAAAGTGAAATGTCACCTAAGGGCATCTGATTAAAAAATACTGTGAGTAAAAACAAACCCAGCATATTTTGTCACTCACATCCAGCAATAAATATTGAAAGAAAATAACTATGAATTTCCTTCTTTCTTCTGTAAAACTGGTTTTGTAGATACCTTGGTTTACAGTTGCTAAATGCAACAGCATTTTTTTTTTTTCAGTATCACATGCCACTGCAGCCTTGGATGGAAATTTTCTGTTTCTCTTCCTTGTCAGTTCATTAAAATGAGTTCTAAGATGAAACAGAAATGGTAATTTCAAAGTCAGGAATACACTGTCTCTTTGAACTACATATAATCTGTTTGCCTCCACCCCCTTTATATTCACAGCAGAATTTACAATCTAGCTGTACTCTGATTTGCTGGAATTTGCTGGGGTTTTTCTTGGATTTTTTTTCTGTTGGATGTGTTTGCTTTTCCTTTAAAAAAGTGCTGTTCCCACATACACTCTTTCATCAAAGAAATACACTCAAAAAGTAATTTCAAAGTCTGAGTCCTGGGCTCATTTTCAAGATAACAGAGATGTGTTTAGTTATTATAATAGTTAAGTAATGATGATGTTCTGCAGTATGAGCAGAACATGCGTCTGATCTCCTACTTCCCTATGTGACAAAAGATGAAGAGAGCCCAGAAGGCCTGTAACCAGTGCCCAGTGCAAAACCCATTGGATGTAATTTAATTCTTGATTAAGACACCTAAATTTAGGTCTCTGCCTGTGAACTTGGTATCCACACTTCCGTTATAGCCAGCAGAGATCTACAATGAACTTGGTTGGTCGTGTCATTTGAGATACCCTAGAGTTTCCAGTACTTCCACATTGTCTACAGCATAGATTACCTGCACCCTCCTAGAGCAACAACTGGTGGTTCAACAGGGCTCCCCATCGTTTCAGAAATCATGTTCAACACCACCCATTTGGATGACTTGTCTGTGGAGTCCAAAGGACAGTTCAGATGATCAGCTGCTAGGAGCTAGGATTGAATTAAGACATGTAGATGTACGTCTCCATGAGTGATGGATGTGTGCACCCTCTGTAGTCTGTCAACATCTTGTTCATACAGGCAGTGCAGCTCACTTAAAGGGCTGTCCACCCTCTAGGCATTAATTTTCGACCAAGCTAAACACACTGTACACTCCATTGACTGTGTAAAATAGAGGTTTGATTCAGTTGCCTATACAAGGGTTAAGTATGCAAAGTGGCTTCCAGGTGCTACTCCAGAAGGGCAAATATATCCCAGAGGGTCTTTGGTTTCTCACTGGCCTGAGGGGATGCTGAAGGCATTCTGGGGCATCTCAAATCACAACAGACATCCATGTATGGGCAACCAAAACAGTTATTTAGTCAATGCTGACTGATATGCCTGCCAAGAGGGTGCGTAGAAGGCTGATAAAGACACAGAGTGAAGGTGGTTCAAGCCCCAAAATCCAAAAACCTCCCGCCTAATTCTGTAGCTTTGGCCAACCATTTTATCTCTGGTTTAGCCACCAGGAACAATGCCAGTGAGGGTCTTATAGTTGCACATGCAACATGAGACATGCTTTCCCAGTATAGAGAGGATGTCCTGGATGGAGACCAAGAGGACACCAGCAAGTCAGTTGCCCTTGTATTTTATATTGATGTCTTTAGACAGGAAATGAGAGTGCCATTGCTGTTAGATCATGTGTAATCCCTTGAACCTCTAAGTCCTGCCAGTAGCAGGATGGGTGCTGCTTATTTTCTTTCCAAATGGCATCCAGATGCATAGTGGAGCTGTGGAGATTGTCTGTCTTTATGTTATAACACAAAGGCAGCATGCAACTAGATTGAGGAAAGTTCTAGTATTGTATTACTGTGTCATAAATCAAAAAAAAAAAAAAAGAGAGAGAGAGAGAGTTTAAAAATCAGAGTTGTCTTTTATAATGGACAATTACTGATCTGAAATTCAAAACTATGGAGAATTTGACCATAAAATGGAAAACTGAAACTTACGTCAGGCCAGAATGTCCCAGATACTGGGTTAAGGAGCTTGAGGAAGGTGGATCATGTCAGAGATGTTGGCTGCAATACCTGTTGTATCACAGCCTGTGCCAACTAGGCTGCTATCCATCCTGAATTAATGGCACACCCAAGGATACCATCCAACCTTAAAAGCTGTTGCACAGCTGTTGTCCTCACAAAACTCTCTAACTCATTTTAGAGTATGTCTCCACAAGTAAGCAGAAGAAGTCTTAAGACCTGAGGCTATACAGAAATGACCTGGAGAGTTACGAAACATGTCTTGGAGAAAGCAGTCGGACGAGTCCAAAACCAAACCAGGAGTTAATAAGTATTATCCAGTGTGAATGATAAGAGGTGAAGTACAGCATCTCACTCTCTTAAGCACTGTTTACTTCAAAAAATGTATAAAAATATGTTATTTATAAAATCTTTATTTTATATTTAGCAATATAAACATATGATTATAAACCACATTTCCCACTTGTCCAAAACACAATAGATTGTCCTACCAAAGTGTCTATCTTTGCAGCATCATCAGATGTTTAGAACTCAATGCAAAACCATTTTGCATTGGGGATCAGAAGAACAGACAAGGAAGTGGTGCTCAGACCCCCAATGGTTTGTTGGGACAATGTAATTTGGAGACACTCGGAGAGGACCTATACCTAATAATTTGATCAGTATTGAAAAATCTCTAGAGTTCCTGCAGCTCATCAAGAATAAGGTGATGAAGACAAAATAGAAGGGGAATGAGGAAAATTTCTGATAGAAATAGTTCTCCCAAGCCCAGTGCTGTCTGACCTCCCAAAGATCCCTTCCCCAAGGTGATAATCATTAGATGGTGCAATTAAGTACAGGGACTCCTTATCTCTCAACTGCTGGTAAACCTGGTGATGTGTATATAGATGGTGATGTATAAATGACCACAGCATGTGGTCATGTATGATTCTATGGTTCTATGTAATGCAGGACACCTGACCGACAACCTTGAGTGAAGGAGCTCAGACCAAATGGTGTTTCAGTGTGAGGAATGAGAAATGATGGGTGGACTGTTCAGTGGATAAGGAATTGGCTGGATGGCCACATCCAGAGGGTAGTGATCACTGGCTTGAAGTCCAGATGGAGAACAGTGACAAGTGGTGTCCCTCAGGGGTCCGTACTGGGACCTGTATCATTTAACATTCTTATCAACGACATAGACAGTGGGATTGAGTGCAGCATCAGCAAGTCTGCAGATGACACCAAGCTGAGTGGTGCTGTCAATACACCAGAGAGACGGGATGTCATCCAGAAGGACCTAGACAAGCTGGAGATGTGGGCCCAGGTGAATCTCATGATGTTCAACAAGAACAAGTGCAGGGTCCTGCACCTGGGCCAGAACAATCCCCACTGTCAATAAAGGCTGGGGGAAGAAGCAATAGAGAGCAGCCCTGCAGAAAAGGACTTGGGGATGCTGATAGACGAGAAGCTGGACATGAGCAGCCAGTGTGTGCATGCAGCCCAGAAGGCCAATCACATCTTGGGCTGCAGCAAAAGAAGTGTGGCCAGCACATCGAGAGAGGTGATTCTGCCGCTCTACTCTGCTCTGGTCAGACCTCACCTGGAATACTGCGTCCAGCTCTGGAGCCTTC